>CM055961.1:45607500-45857500 GCA_029531755.1 Holothuria leucospilota
ACTATTGAAATATCATCCCCCATGGCTTCCCCTTAACAACTTGGTGGGGCTTTCGGCAACGGAGAACAAGACTGGGGCGGTTCCTGCAGTGTCGACGCCCATGTGACTGCACTAGGCTTGTAACCTGACAAGGTACTGAATGGGGGCGAAATGACTTCCAGGGGCTAAAAAATTTTTAAGGGGGCCAAATGTATACAAATGCCATTAAGCCAATGGCAACTTGAAAACTTGCTAGGGGGCAAACAAATTTCAAAGAGGGATTCGCCCCCTTGACCCGCTTGACTAGAAGTCTGAGCTGCACAATTCCTGCAGGCTCTGAGACTGACTTATGGCACACGCCTTCAAAAAGCACGTTTTCCTTTTCAAACCGAAAATTGTTTTTGGAATGTTAGCACAACCGTTAAACTTAAGCCATATGAAGCTTTGTATTTTCAATCAACGTGCTATGTTTTTGTTTAAAAGAAAGGGGTGGGCTCCTCTTTCCTCTTGCGACATTTCCTAGACAACATTCACCCTAGTAACTTGAAATAGTGTACCCCGAGCCGGTATTCCAATTCACGAGTAGCTTCTTTCCTTCATGCGACAAATATAAACTAATTTGCTATTTAGGAGGATAAGTCATTTGTTTACCTTTTATACTAAATATTTTTTGTCCAGAAATGTTAAGAAGAATGTTTGTAAAGGAGATACAAGAAAATTTGAAAGATTAAGGTAATGTTTTCAAATAACTTGAAACTTGAGGCGACTGGATATATTCTCTTTAAACTTTAAGCCAAACTCCTAAAACCATTCAGACATCAGGCTAAGTTGAATACTTGTTTCTGCCGCCTAGCTTATACCACTAGCCTATGTTTCGCACAAGACCACATATTCGCAAGAACTTGCATAACTTTCAAACGTCCGGTATTTCTTTTCGAGTAGGCCTAACCATGATCCAACCAATTTAGCTAGTCTATTATTAAAACGCCTGAATGAGATCAGCACCACATGTTCATGACGTAACAGCTCCATAGTAGGCTGTACGGTATATTCCTTATTCATGTCATATCCCTGGTTTGGAAAGCAAAGAGCTGAGCAAACATAGTCTGACGTAGTGGGGTAGCCCACGTATGGTATTCAAAAGTCGATACACTGCACTTTGCGTAAACACTTCCACACGAATAAGCACGAGACGTCCTGTACATTTATATATGTTCAGTATACGTTTGTGCTTCGTTTCGTTGCACAGTCTCTCAAATGATAACAACTGGGATTCTCGATGTATTCCCGAACATGAAAATTTCGCCAGAATTTGTTTCAAAAAGTGATGTTTTCATGCCTTCAATGATTGCAGAAACGAAAAAAAAAATTAACTTTTGTTCAGCACAAATTGAACTATCTATATGAAACATATTATCAAGATTGGTGCAAAACTGAAAGACAAGTAGGGAATTTTACGTTTTCAAACAAAGCCTCCTCCCGAGGTCAAATAGCGGCCAAATTAATCGAAAAGAGTCGCAGCATACAGATACCACTTTTGCTAACATCTCTACTGAATTTGAGCCAAATCTAACGAAAACAGCGAAATGTCAGGCACTTAAACGCAAATGTTATGGTGACAGATGTTTGCCGTGACGTAGAAGTTTTGCCGTGCACGACAGCAATAGCTCAGCTGAAAGCTTTCAGCTGAGCTAAAGACAGTATCTCGTTTTCGCAGGTACTTATCGATATCAACTTAGAGCATGCGTATAGGCTAGTCCGTTTTCGTGACACAGTCTTCAACCTGTCAGTCGTGCTATCCGATGTTATCAAACTAATTCAAATATATTAGAATTGGACTTTACGATTCTAAAGTTTTAAAAGTAAATATAACTCCTCGACAGAGATTAGCGTGTATCTATTAATGAACTGCACATCAGTATGTAATCATATATTGACTGCAGATTAGCATTCATGCACAAAATAACTTACAAAATATGGCTGTGGTTTGTACGCCTACAATACCTATTGGTGTCTCGCAGCTTCTTTAGACTTGACTGTTAACAGGCGGAGATTTTTTTTAATCTTTTTTTATCTTTTGTAGAACGTTACTGTTACTTAAACGCTATGTACAAACGACATAAGAAAAATTAATGCATACTGACGATTCAAAATGATGTGGTCCCTATATTGAAGAGCGTAGTCAGTCTTGCATTTAAGAAGGTTCTTTTAAGCTAAACAAACATATTTAATTACACATCAATCGTCGTTATAGTACTGCACATTGTGGTCCGATAAGGAAATTGTTCATTTAAATAAAATGAAAAAGTGAATGACCGGTGTAGACAGGAGAACCCAAACTGTATGTAATCATAGGCGTAGGATGTGGGGGGCTGGGGGTCTGCAGTCCCCTTACCTAAAAGTTTTGTGAAAATTCGGGAAAATGCTGAGAATTTTTGGGCACCTACTGAAAGAAAAATAATGCAAAGATGTAGCTAAAGGGTATTAATAATTTAAAAACTTCCTTGGTAATTAATATAAAGTTCTGATTTGAATTGCACCAGCACCTATATATTCAGTATTAATTCATCAGTTTGTTTTTAATGGTTAAACTATGATTATCAGTGGTGATTTGAGGGGCCATATCGCCATGCCCCACCCTCACTGATGCTGATTTTTTTTTCTGCCTAAAATACGTAACTTTTTTAACACAAATTTTACTTCAAAGATATCATATGTGGCACCAGATTGCATGTAAGGACACCTAATTTTTCAAGAACTTTCAAAGAGGAGGGGGTCATGGTAATGCCGATTTTTTTTTTTTTATACCTAAAATACGTAAATGTATTAACACAAACTTTACTTCAAAGGTAGCATATGTGGCACCAGATTGCATGTAAGGACACCTAATTTTTCAAAACTTTTCAAAGGGGAAGGAGAAACCCCCTCCCCTTGGACCCCTCCCTAGACCGGCGATCAACGACTTCCGCCAAAATTATAACCAATAAATAAGGAAGAAACAAGGCAAATTATTGTAAGTTATTGGCATGCGGTGTGATACACGATATATGATATGTACATTAAGATGTCGAACGTGCGTTTACAGATTCGTCGGGGAGTCTTAGTCGTTACGATAAAGTATGCAGTCCCCGACGGCGACCAGTCGCCCCAGCAGTTTACCTGTTTTTTGCCCTCAAGAGGACAATTTAATAAGAACCCAAATTTTTCGGTGCGTTACGCGCCCTATAGAGCCACTCCAACTTCTTCAATAGTTCCATTCCACATAGCTAGAGCACAAGTCCTGTTCACCTTACCAAGTAACATGTGGGCAGAGTACACAATTTATGTGGAAGTCGTAAATTTCATCCTATGCCGCAAAGCATAGTTGCTGTTCTCATGGAGTTGAACAACTCCTTGCTGTTCTCTTGTGTGTCATGCGGCATGGTCAGTTGGTGAGCGACTCACGGAACAACGTTGGCTATTTCATTGGGTAGTCCAGGTGGTTTCGACGCAATGTGCGTTATCCCTGATACAGTCTACAACCCCTACAATTTGTTTTCTTAATGATTACAAATATTTCTAGTGTGTAAGCCTACCAAAAATTTTCGCGCGCTTTGCAATTTCACGGTTCAGATTCAAAAGAACACTATCAGTGCGCAAAGTCGGCTCTTGAAGTATTCAGTGATGTCATGCAAAATATGTCCTGCAATAGCATGGGATAGTTAGGCTCCTTCATGTCCCCTTCTCACCACCCCCACGACATATGGGCTGTCGGAACTTGGGGTCGCTGGCATGGTCCGGCCCCTGTCGACCCATAGTCGGTTTACTTATTTTGGCTTTCAAAGGGTCAATTCTGCGGTAAAACCCAAACTTTTCGGTACGCTTTGCCCAACTCAGGGAGCTGGGAGACAGCTCCCTGCCCAACTCTGCCTCAGTTCCGTTACTTATAGCTAAGTATAGTACAAACCCTTTCCACCTTTACAAGTAACTTAATAAGTAGAATACATGGATTTAATATGTAAATGTCGGGAATTTCATCTCTTTTTCACTAAACCTAGTTAATGTTCTCTTGCGTCTTTAGTTAGGTAGGGCCGTTAGTAACTCGAGGAGGGTTAGTTAGTTAGTTAGTTAGTTAGTTAGTTAGTTAGTTAGTTAGTTAGTTAGTTAGTTAGTTAGTTAGTTAGTTAGTTAGTTAGTTAGTTAGTTAGTTAGTTAGTTAGTTAGTTAGTTAGTTAGTTAGTTAGTTAGTTAGTTAGTTAGTTAGTTAGTTAGTTAGTTAGTTAGTTAGTTAGTTAGTTAGTTAGTTAGTTAGTTAGTTAGTTAGTTAGTTAGTTAGTTAGTTAGTTAGTTAGTTAGTTAGTTAGTTAGTTAGTTAGTTAGTTAGTTAGTTAGTTCCTGGCGATACCCCGGATTGCCTCGCTGTCTAGAAAAATGCCAGCCAATTAATTAATTAATTAATTAATTAATTTTTTTTAATTAATTAATTAATTAATTAATTAATTAATTAATTAATTAATTAATTAATTAATTAATTAATTAATTTTTTTTTGCTCCATCTTTATTGTTCTTTCTCTTTTCAAATATTTTTTAAATCAGTCATAAGGTATGTACACTATATATACATAATACGTTAAACATTTCACATAACATGGTCCAAGCATTCTCTTACTTGCAAGGCACCTAAATATAAACAAGCAATATGAACTTATCGCTACATTATATAAATAAATATGCTGATTTTTCATTTCTTAAAAAAGTAGAATAATACTGAGAAATCAATGGCTCAAAACATAAACTCTCAGTTTAACAAAAGTGGACATTTACTGAATGCTTCTTTAAACTCGTGTACTGTTAAACCTCTGCGTGAACTTTTTTGCTCCAAAATGTACTTTTCCACCCTATAATGAAACTTGAATTTATATAGGAACTCATCAAATTGTGGTTTATCTTTATTTACCTTTTTCTGGAAAATATAATACTTCATATAAAATATCAAAAAGTTATAGGGGTGATTCAATAAAAATTTATAACCAAAGAAAATGTCTTTTTTAGTAAAAAAGAATTGTCTCCCTAAAAACATCTGCTCTACGTCCAAAATAAATCCAGAAGTAACCCCACACTCCCAAAACAAGTGATCAATTGTTTCATCGTGGTTTTCGCAAAAGGTACAAGAGGGATTTACTGCCAAGTTCATGCGATGAAGAAGAGAATTAGTACCTAAGATTCTATGTAAGAATCTGAACTGAAAATATTGAATTTTAATTTCACGAACAGAGGTGAACGGGATCCTAAAAATAATATTCCAGCGATCCACAATATCTGAAAAGTTAAGGTTCCATTTAAAACACGAAGTGGGAACAGTGCATACTGTGGAAATAATCTGCCTATAAGTAACCCGGGACATGTTGGGGACACTAAAAATACCCTCATAATCTTGACAATGGTCAGGATCAAATACTTCATTAACAAGACCTTGCCTCCAGTGTGCCGGGATAGCATGAATAATTCCGTAATACATAGTGAAAGGGAAAGCACCAACGCTAAATTTCCTTACAAAACAGTTGTAAGGAAGGATTCGCCTGTTATCATCAAGAAAATCGTTAATATAAATCACATTTTGATCATATAAATGTTTGTAGAATATAGTGTTATTGTTTACTTTAATACGGCTATTGTTCCAAATTATTTGATGTCCATAATCTCCTAAAGGCTCTTTAAATACAAAATGTGCCCAGGCACTACATACTTCGTTCACAAATACATTATTGGTTCTTATCTCTCTGACATCAAAATTACACTGAAATAAGAAAGACTTTCCCTTAGCATTCAAAAACAGGTCAAAGAAATCTTTCCACGATCCTTTAGTACCATTACGATACCTCTTAACCCACGAGCATTTTAAGCTACTAAGAAAATTTGGAACATGAATGGCATTAAGCCCGCCTTCTGAAACAGGTGCAACTAACGTGCTCCTTTTGACCCTATCCCGTTTACCGGACCAAATAAATTTAAAGATATAATTATCTAACTCCTTGATAAATTTCTTGGGTGGATTTGGAAGAATTTGAAAAAGATACACCAACTGCGATAAACCGAAGGACTTAACAAGAGTTACTCTTCCAATAGGTGTAAGGTCACACTGTGACCATAAATTAAGGATACTTTTGAGCCGAGAAAGCTTCGGAGTGTAATTGAGGCGGAAGAGATTGCCCTTACAATGGTCAAAGGTGATTCCCAGGGCAGTGACAGGGCCTATCGTCCACTTAAAATTGAAATCGCTGAGGAAACGGGGCTTATCATGCATTAAAGGACCTAATGGAAAAATATTCGACTTATCAAAATTAACTTTAAGGCCGGCCGATATCCGAAGACCATGAAAAATGTCAACGACTTCCTTCAGAGAAGAGTAAGAACCATCGAGAAAAATACAGGTATCGTCGGCATATTGAATAATTTTGGTCTCGTGGTTCCAGATTGTTAAGCCTTTTACCAAAGGTGAAAAGTTAATACGTAACGCAAGAAGTTCGACACAAATTATGAAAAGGTATATGGACTAATGGGGCAGCCCTGTCTTACTCCTCTGGAGACTCTAAAAAAGCCAGAAGAGTAACCATTGTTACAAACGCACGATGTTGCATTAGAATACAGAGTGGAAATCCATTGATGGAAATCCTTGTTAAAATTAAAGAACTGTAGACATTTATGAATAAATCCCCATTCCAACCTATCAAAGGCTTTCTCAAAATCAACTAAGAGGAGAAAACCGGGTATGCCATTATCATTGCATTTGGTTATCATTAATAACAGTCGAAATGACGTTCTTGATTCTGTTAGCCAATGCTTTTGAACATATTTTATAATCAACGTTTAATAATGAAATGGGTCGGTAGTTTTTAACAAGAGTATGATCTTTATTAGGCTTAGGAATTAGGATGATGACTCCCCGACCCTGCTCCTCGGAAAGTTTTACATTAGTGTAGGCAGAGTTAAGAGAATTAGTTACAATGTCACCTATAAGAGGCCAAAATGCTTGTAAAACTCTACCGAGAGCCCATCGCTGCCTGGACTCCTACCATTCCCCAGAGAAATCAAAGCAAGCCTGCACTCCTCCAAAGTAAGCTGACCGTCGCAGGCGGCGGAATGTTCATCACTAAGTTTTTTGCCATTGTGAATATTGCTACAAAAGGAGGAGGGAATACAACCTTCGCTAGTATAAAGCGATGTGTAGAATTCTTTAAGTTCCCTTAGAATATTAACACCTACCACAATTTCCCTCCCGTCCTCCCCAATAAGCTTACGAATAACATTGCTACTTTTATTTCTTTTCTCTAAATTCAAAAAATACTTAGTGTTTCGTTCACCTTCCTCAACCCATCGAGTCCTCGAGCGAACAACAATACCTTGAATTTTAACATCATAGATTGTCTGTAACCTATTACGTGCCTCCCTGGGCCTATCAAGAATGAGATCAGAACTAGAATGAAATAACTCTCTAAGTGTGCAATCTCCTTCAAAAGATTCTTTTCAGTATTTCGACTTTCCCTGGCCTTTGTCTTACTATAGGCAATAGTCGACTTACGTATTGAATACTTCATGAATTCCCAAGTAAAAGAAGCATCACTATTAATGTACATACTTTTAACATTATTAATAAGATCAGAAATAAGGCTTAAATACTGGGAGTCCTTAAGAAGGGAATTATTAAACTTCCAGAAACCAGGCCCTCTGTTTTCATCACTAATATTAAGATCCAGGTTCACAATAGAATGGTCGGAGTTAAGGCTGGTAGAAATGCTCGTTTTGCTGACCTTATAAAGGAACGGGAGATAAGGAAAAAATCCAACCTGCAGTGAATATCGTGGGAAATGTTGGAAGTCCATGTAAAAGATTTGTCACGGGGGTGTCTTTCCCTCCAAATATCAACAAGGTCATAAGAATTCATAATTTCGTAACATGTATCCCTGGCGGAAAAATTAGTACGGGGATTACCACCCAACTTGTCTAAGTCTAAATTGAAAACAAAATTGAAATCCCCAGCTATAATAATTGAGTCCCAGGGGAACAGGGTCAGTTTTGAGTTAAGAATCTCAAAAAAGACGGGTCATCATTGTTAGGTCCATATAGACAAACTAAAGTGAGGTTTCTATGGCTGAAAAGAATGTCTAGTATGATAAGTCTCCCATTGTTACATACCCAGGAATTGTGAACCGAAAAAGATAAAGCGGGATTAAATAAGATACATACACCTCGGCTAACCGAGGTGCCATTGTTGAAAAAAATCTTCCCGCCCCATTTGTTGCCCCAAAACTTCTCGTCATCACGAATACTATGGGTTTCTTGGATACAGTAAATATCTCTTTTCTGCTTGTGAAGGAATGCGAAAACCTGGCGTCTTTTCTTCTGCTGCCTCAACCCCCTAACATTTACAGTACTTATTCTCAAAGCTGACATTTATACGAAAATTTGTGTTCAATTGCAGTGAAAGGTGATTCTGGGCAATCATTAAAACTGAGGTAGCAGAATACTATAATAACTAGTTTTGAATGAAAAAATGATATGTTACGGTAAATACTAACATTAACATGACTACCAATACAAGAACATTTGATGGAGAATAAAGAGAAAAAAATTAAAAGAAAAGTCAAACCAACTGGAAGGTTTGGTAAAGTCTTGGGAAACGATCCCCAAAACTGGAACATTCTCCAGTCGTAAAGACCCGAAAAGGAGGGGCCGAAGCCAGCCAACATACAGTTCTTCAGGGCTATGTACATAGAACTTGTGAAAAGCAGGTGGTAAAGGACAATATCCCTTACAGCCTGTGTTAAACATCCTAACGTGCTGGATGAATAAAAAGACGCCGTCAGTACTGCGAAGATTCACGTGGTGTAGATGAGATTCTGTTGTCTTCTTTAATTTAAATAAATTTGTAAGCAGCCTCACTTCGTGAATTCAAAACATCACAAAGGCGTTCCTTCTGTAATAATATGAAATATAAAGGCGAAATTTTCCTCACTCAACAAGTATAAACACAGGTAGGCTCACTGCTTATGGGAAACAAGTCCGTAGGCATACGTGGGAAAAGTAATAATCGCTCATTAAGCTTATAGAGTCTGCCATCCGCCTTACGCCATTCTCTTCGAAAATCAAAATGTCGTCTAGTCTGCGAAAATTTACGTAGCCAAGCTGAGATCGTCTTTATGAAATTGAAGAAATCAGAATCAGCCCCTTGTCGTTAAATTTAAGCGACACACAGAACTCTTCAGTAATTCGCCTATCTGAAGTGTGAAAACGGACTTTTCTTCTCTCAAAAGAAATATGTGCAAGCAGGCTTATAGCTTACCGGGGACAAATCCAGACAAGGAAAAAGAAACGAATTCACTCCTTAAATTTATAGGGTCGGCCATCCGCCATGCGCCAAACTCCTCCCGGAAAACGAAGCTTTGTACCCGCCTGATAGAGGGCTGTAACTTGGGTAGTCCATTTTTTCTTTTCCTTGAGATCTTGCAGAGTTAGGTCATCTGTTAAGAAGAACGGCTTGGCTTGCAGTTTATTCCTTGCATTCCTAAGAAGAAATCGCTTATCTTGATAGAACGCTAGTTTAATAAGGATGTGCCTGTCCCTGCCTTGAACTACTTTACTGTCCCGGTGGGCACGTTCAATCTTGCAGTCCTGCAAACCAATTTCTGCAAAAGTTGACTTGGCAATTTGAATGCAATCTTCATGCTCGGTAGCCGCAAAAACCTACCAGACGAACATTATTTCGTCTAGAAAAGCGTTCTTGCTTGTTCAGTAGGGCAAACTGCTCCTGATTTTCTTTTTCCAATTTAGTGACTTTCTCCTCCAAAGCTTCTCCTCTTTTTTTAAGTTCCTCATTTTCTTTCTCAAGCTTACTTATTCTTCGAACATGAGACTTTAGTTCCTCTTTCAAATCTCTCTTAAGACCAGTTTCAGATCCGCAGACAGAGTACTTATTGCTTTGTCGATAGTTCTTTCAAGCTTTTCAGATAGATTTTCTTCTTCAGCTTCATCGAAGAGGAATGACGTTTCCTCATCCAAGATGGCTTCCTCACATTCCTCGGTAAGTACACGTGGTTTAAATACGGTAGGCTTCGTAGCCTGTGCTTTTGCCATGGCCTCACGTTTTTTCTTTCCAAAACTTCCTTTTGGACGACCGCTACTCCGTTTCATTCCACAGACACGAAAAAACAGGACACAAATGAAGATGATGTGAAACTTACAACAGGAAAGTCATAGGGATGAACGTGGTTTTGAATCAAAATTCACGAGAGCCCTGAAGAAGCGGCTCCTCTCCCGTCGCCATGATGTTGCAACAAACAAACAAATAAATAAATAAATGAATGAATGAATGAATGAATGAATGAATGAATAAATGAATGAATGAATGAATGAATGAATGAAAGAATGAATGAAAGAATGAATGAATGAATGAATGAATGAATGAATGAATGAATGAATGAATGAATGAATGAATGAATGAATGAATGAATAAATAAATAAATAAATAAATAAATAAATAAATAATTTTTTTCCATCTCTTTTATTGTAGGATCCTTTGAAAGTTATACTTATGTGCTGTGTCTTTTACAAAATACAAGACACACACACTCACGACAAGGGAATTTAAAAATATATACATTGACAACACTTCATCCAAGGAAACATTCTTCTAACTTCTTCACTACAAAAAATCTACATTATTTACAAGCTTCACCTCATTTCTCTTAAAACAAAACTTAAATCTGTCGTTGTTGACTTGTTATAAATTTAGTATAATAAAATAAGTAAAGAGTCTTGGATTAGTACTAAAAACTTTAATAAATCTATCGTAAGGAATTGGGCAGGTGACATTCGAATACTGCACTTGTTTTTCTACTTGTAGAACAAACTTAAACTTATATATAAATTCATTCAACACTGGCAACTCAAAGTTTCTTTTCTTATTGAATATGTAATATTTCAAATGAAATAGTAAGAGATTGTATGGATGGTGCGGGATAAGCTTATAGCCAAAGAAAAGGTCTTGTTTTGAAAACACAAATTGATGTCCAATGAAGCACTGTTGTACGTCTAAAATAAACTGTGATGTAATTCCACATTCCCAAAATAAATGATCAATGGTTTCCTCCAGCTCCCCACACAATGAGCACAACGAATCTCCCCGTATATTCATTCGACGTAGACGTGTGTTTGTACCTAGAATTCTATGGATGAAACGGAATTAAAAATAACGAATCTTAACCTCCCTGCAAGCTACCTGAGGAATCCGAAAAATAACCCGCCATTGTGATTCACTAAACTGAAAGCTTTCGTTCCATTTCATTTTACATACGGGAGGAGTAGAAATTACATTGATCAATTCATTATAGATGAAACGTGATGCTGACTGTACATTTTGTAATTTTTCAAGTCTGTTTTCTCTTGAAGTGCTATCACCATTACGAAATTCTAAACAATCCTTCCAGTGCCTGGGAATAGCGGCAAGTATTCCGTAATATACAGTAAAGGGGCAACATTGTAAGAGGAACTTTAGTTTAAAATACTCGTATTCCAATGGCAAATTATTGTTATCAAATAAATCTTTAACCCTTAAAATACCACTTTCATACATAGATTTATAAAATATTACTTTCGCATCAATTTTCACCAAAGAGTTATTCCAAATAATCTCGTTGCCAAAATCGTCAGCTGGTTTCTTAAAATTATAAGAAGACCATGCTCTGCACACATCCCTGATAAATACATTTTCTACATCAAGGTCGTACATCTGATAATTGCAACTAAACAAAAAGTCTTTTCCATAGTTTCTCAAGTAAAAGTCAAAACATAAATAAATAAATAAATAAATAAATAAATAAATAAATAAATGAATGAATGAATGAATGAATGAATGAATGAATGAATGAATGAATGAATGAATGAATGAATGAATGAATGAATGAATGAATGAATGAATGAATAAATATTTAAATATTTTCATCGTTTATTTCAATGTAACTCAAAAACATTTTACATGCTGTAACACTAACATAATTTATTTTCTTTCAGATATAAAAATTGATGAAATTCGAAATTAATGTTCTAAAGAAAAACCATACAAAAAGCAAATACAGATGGCGTGGTACTTATCTACACGTTTACGAGATGTACGTTTTGTGAACAAATGTAATCCTTCACTTTCAAAATAAATTTTAAAATTTATTGTAAAACTGAAAGAGATTCGGTTTACATTTTTCTGCAATCGGCAACTAAAGATATAATATTAACAATGAAGGATAAAAAATATTCATTGGATTATCACTTAACAAATTATACCCGAAAAAGACATCCCTCTTAGAAAGAATAAACTGTCTTCCAAAAAGATATTGCTCAATATCTAGGAGAAACGAAGAAGTAAAAGGACAATTCCAAAACAAATGTTCCAAAGTTTCCTCTTCGGTATTACAAAAGCAACAAAAAGGGTTATCAAGCTTGTTCATTGAACACAGAAGCTTATTTGTGCTTAAAATTCTGTGAAGGAAACGGAACTGAAAATAAATTATTTTTGTTTCAGAAAGTGTTAATGAAGGAATTTTAAAAGTCACCTTCCAGTCTTCCTTCATTGGATAAATTAAACTGAGTATTCCATTTCCCCAATGACGTTGGAGGTATCAATATCAGAAAAAAGTTTTGAATAAGCTAATTGAGAGGTAATAGCTCTTTGAGTAACAGCATCAGTATCTTTTCTAGCCTCAGAAAATAAATTGGTCTTCCATTCGATAGGTATTGCTGAGATTAAACCAAAGTAAAGAGTAAAAGGAAACCTTGAAATACTGTATTTTTCACAAAACAACTTAAAAGTCAAAGGCTTATTATTGCCAGAGAAAATGTCCTTAACGTGGATAACTCCTGCCTTAAATAGCTTTTCGTAAAACACGGTTCTATTATTTACTTTTATAATACCATTATTCCAAAGAATTTGAATATCAAAATAATCCTCAGGAGTATAAAAGTTCATAGTATCCCAGGCTTGACAAATGTTTCTAATAAAAGTATTACCAATTTAGTCCATGTCAGTACTTCTGAAATTGCAATCGAATAAAAATTGTCCCCCAAACTCATCCAAATAATAATCGAAAAAGATTTTCCAAACTCCATCACCTTCATCTCTATACCTGTTCACCCAAGTAATTTTCAAAGCAGATATAAAACTTTTAACATGAGTAACTTTCAAACCTCCGTTTTCCATAAAATTATACATAGTGTTTCTTTTTATTTTATCCGGTTTCCCGGACCAAATAAAGTCAAAAATACACGTTTGAACTTCGCTGATAAAATAATCGGGTGAACCAGGCAAAACTTGAAAAAGAAAAACAAGCTGAAAAAGGGCGAAGGATTTAACAATAGCATTTTTGCCAAAGGGAGTCAAATCTCTAACCGACCACAGATTAAGAATATTTTTGAGACGAGACAATTTCTGAAGATAATTCAATCTGAAGAGATCATTCTCATTATGATTAAAACTAATCCCAAGAAATTTAATAGGGCCCAAGAATAGTGTAATGCCAAAGTCAGAGAGATAAAGGGGTTGGTCCGTAATAAATGGACCTATAGGAAAGATGTGCGACTTGCTCATATTAATTTTAAGGCCAAATGCAGAATGAAATTCATGTAAAATATTCAGCATTTCAGAAATTGAACCACGGCTGCCCTCGGTGAAGAGAGCAGTATCATCTGCATACTGAAGAATCTTAATCTCCTTGTTAAAAACAGTTATACCCCTGAAATTATCATTTAATGAAATTTGTCTAGCAAGGAGATCGCCACACAAAATAAACAAATAAGGACTCAACGGACATCATTGTCGAACCCGTCTGTTAATTGGAAAAAATCCAGTAGAAAAACCGTTGTTACATACAGCAGCAGTGCAACTATTATAAAATGTTCTAATCCAAGATTTAAAACTATCGCCAAAATTAAAATAACCCAAAGTTCTGCGAATAAAATCCCAATCTATAGAATCAAACGATTTTTCAAAATATAAGAAACAAATATAACCTGGACTATCATTTGCACTGCTATATTCCACTGAATCTAAAACAAAACGAATGTTTTCTCCAATAAACCTTTTCCGAAGAAAATCCGTCTGGTTATTATCGATAATATTTCCTAGCATATGTCTGAAACGACCGGCTATTGCTTTTGCTGCAATTTTGTAATCGGTATTTAAGAGAGATATTGGCCGGTAATTACTTAAATGTGATGGATCTTTATCCTGTTTCAAAATTAAGGTAATAATACTTCGAGATTGCTCAACTGAAAATTTTTGGTTATCAAAAGCTTGATTCGGCGAAGTAACGACGAAATTTTGAATTGAAGGCCAGAAAACTTATAAAAATCAATAGAAAATCCATCACTGTTAGGCGATTTGCCGTTTGTCATTGAAAATAAAGCGACCCTTCATTCTTCAATTGTTAGGTAGCCTTCACACGAAGTAAAATCTAAATCAGAATGAAACCCTGGGAGGTTATCAAAAAACAGCGTCGAGCTACAGTGTCGGGCGGAGTATAGGGAGGTGTAAAAGACCGAATTTCATCTAAAATTTGAGAAGCATCATTCATTAGTACACCGTCCTTATTCAATAATTCATAAATAGTAGACAAGCGTCTATTACGTTTTTCCAAATTAAAAAAATACTTTGAATTTGTTTCACCCTCCTCTACCCACCTAGCCCTAGATCTAACAATAATATCCTCTAACTTATTTTTATATAACATGTGTAACTTTTCCCGCGCATTCTCCAAATCATCTTGAGAGTTTGGAGCCATTCCATTAAATATATCCGATTCAAGTTTGCCAATATGAGAAATAAGGAAGCGCTCGTAATTACGGGACTGAGTAACTTTACGTTTACTATTAAAAATTGTTTCAGCTCGAATCTTAAATTTCAAGTTTTCCCACATAAAAGCCGGATCTGCATTTAACACAGAAGGGTCCTGTTTATATCTTTCAATTAACGAGTTAATTAAATCGATATAGGCGGGATCTGAAAGTAAAGAATTATTAAACTTCCAGTACCCTCTTCCCCTTGGTACGTCAGTAGGGTCAAAACAAAGAGCGACCATACAATGATCTGTATGAAAAGTAGGCTGGAAAAAAGCATCCTTAACTTTAAAGGACAGATGACGAGAAACAATAAAAAAATCTAATCTACAATGAATTTCGGAAATATTAGAATGCCAAGTGAAATATTTTGTTAAAGGGTTCCTGTCCCTCCCTCAATCAAATCATATTTTTCCATCAGGGTAAAACAATCTTTTCTAGCATTGAAGTTAGTGCGACGAGCACCTCCTTTCTCATCAAGATCCAAATTAAAAACGAAATTAAAATCTCCGCCACAAATCATATTATCACATTGAAAGTTGGAAAGGTAGGTAGAAACATTACTTTAAAAATTTGGAGAATCAAGATTAGGGCCGTAAACCGACAACAAAGTAAAAATACTACCACCGTAACCTACATCAGCAACAACAAATCTACCAGAGTTGTCACAATGAATCTCCAAAAAATCAAATGAAGTTCCTGGACGAAAGAAAATCGCTACCCCTCTGCTTGATGAGGTGCCATGAAAAAAAGTATATGTCCGCCCCATTCATTACACCAGAACCGGTCATCACTAGATGTGCTATGTGTTTCTTGGATAAAAACAATATCAAAATGATGCCTATGGAGATAAACAAACTGTTGTCGCCTTTTGCTAGGTTGTCTTAGCCCCCTTGCATTGTAACTTCCTATTTTAATCGCCATAATAAATATAACGAGAATTCATGTAAACGATACTTGGCCAAATTAGAACATTACTTGTACGTAAGTAAAAGAAAATTATACTTACACAGTAAATATAGCAAGAAATATAACTACGATGGATAACGAGAAAAAATCTAAAATTCTTCCATTCTCACTCGTAGTATCAAAACGTATTCTCACTTGTTATGTCAAACTTTAATTTATTCTCTTCACACCACATTTTACGTAATTTTATGTAACACATCAGTAGTAAGGTCATGGAAACTCTTTATTTGGTCTTGAAAAAGTCATGGAAATATTCCCCATAAAACGCAGGAACCCTGTGGAAATTCCCAAACATTAATGGTTTACGATATCAACACATCAAGTCCCATTGCATTCTTGCATTCCGTCACTGATTACTGAGGTAGTCATTGATATCAGCGTGATATGCTTAGATATAATATCGGCCAAGTGCACAGTACCCACATGGTCCCAGCACTAAAAACTCTGGCTATACACATACTGTATTATCATTTCCTTGTTTTCTATCCAGGATGAGGCAACAAAGCAAGTTGTAGTTCGTGGACAACCATCTTGTGTCCGTAACATCATGATAAAGGATGAAACAGATGAACTGGAGGTTGCACTTTGGCGTACATCAGCAGAAAGTACAGCTACGTTGGGTGATTGGGTGCACATCAGCAACGTTGGTCTCAACGAAGATAATCCATACCATTCGCAGCCATTTGTCGCAAGCACACAAACCACCAAAGTCACTGTAAGTTCATATCAGACAATTATGGACACTGTGTTTAAAGATACTGATCACTGATCAGTAAACACTTCTTCCCACCCAGGGCCCCTGTCCTTTTCCTCTAACCCCTACTTCTGGATCATAAATGAATAAAGTAGATCTTCTCCAACACTTATCGATATTGCAATTTGGCTTTCTAGTGAGATTGCTGGCTATACAACTTTTGTATTTGTAAATAAATCTTACTGTGGCAAGTGAAAGCAAATACTACAGTAAGTACAAATTGGATAAATAGGTTGCTTATAATTATACTCATTATTTCGTTTATCCCATCAGTTTGAGAATGCACATGTACAGTCAATTTTGCAAACTCTCTCCTTCCAGGAAACTGTTTTTGACTCACTCCAAATTTCTGCTCAATATCACTCAATAGAGAGAGTAAAAAAGGCTCTATTTCAGCAAAAACAGCCATAATAACAGTAGTACTTTGTCTCAATGAGGGATAAATTAGAAAATAAAGCAACCTTCAAACAGGGCTAGCACCAACAGCACTCCCACAGAAACCTTTAAAACCTGTAAAACCTTTAATTAAAAAACCTTTATTGGAAAAATGGCTCTTTATTTTTTTGAAAAACTCTTTAAAACCTTTAAAAACCTTTATTTTTGTTTTAGTTACAAATAAAGTCAACATGTTTTGTAGTAAAATAAATCTTAAAAGAAGTCATCTGAATCCTCTCAAAAACTTTGAGTCTTCTGAGTCTTTCAGAGTCCGTTTGGGAGGATCTACCCCTAGCTGAGTTCACTTCAGAGAGCATATGACAGTGATAACTTACAAGGTGAGTATTATAAAACTTATTCTTTGTTGTCTGCACCAATAATAATGTCATCTCAGGGGATGCTTATTAAAAGCAGGCATGGACTATTTTCAAGGGCAATTCTCGTCACCCCAGACAGTTCCAGTTCTTCCAACTGAGCAACTTGTAGTTCCTCCCATAATTGTGTAAAGCTCCTCCTGGTGCACATACAAACCTGTTTTATTGCTTCAGGCCATGTCCTGGTGAGAATACAAGGCTATAATGTGTGATCCAAACACTCTCTGCATTGTGTGGAATGTGATTTACTCTGCATCATTTAAATTTTCAAACTTTGATGTCAATCAAAGAGCAGTGACCAACTGAGAATTCTGATCCCCCCACAGCAAAAATGTGTTTTGGGGTGAGGACTATCTGTCTTTAAGTAGTCAGACCAAAAGATAATTATGGCAGTCAGTCTGTTCCTAGAATTATAAACCTGTCAATAATACATATAGCCTGATTACTTGGAGAGCAGTGTTTTACCCAGCCCCCATTTGTGTGACAATGCGGCATAAATGGCGACAAATGTCACACAAAAAATCTGACAAGTAAATTCCATGCAGGTGTAAATTTTGACAAAGAATGCCTCACCAGAATTATTTTGCCACTTCTTTATTAGGGCAGAAATCCACTCAAATAATGCACTATTTGCCATCTAGGCATCTTTCAAATACCAAAAATTCTCCAAAGGGGGAAGGGAAAACCCCCTCCCCTTAGACCCCTCCCCCAGGGTACTGATCAGTAAATGTCGTATTGAGAACACATGCTAGCTAAAAACACTGTTAGCGAGTCACAACCTAGAGTATCTCAAGAGATAGTGGACTAAAAGGAAGTGGGATTTCGTGACCAGTCCGAAAAGATCCAACAGATTTCAGGAGAGGGAGAAATGTTTGCTATAAAATTTAAAGATCAGTGTTGTATGTTGAAGAAAACATTTAGTAAATGCACGAATTTAGAGTCCATATACCTGAATGACAGGTCTTTTTTTCTAGGTTGTATAGGATCTACAATTTTGAGTTACATGTGTATACAGTAGGCAAGCATGTGTATGTTGGAACAGGGGTTTACCTGTCTCCTTGTCTTTGATAAAGTATATTAGGCTTATCCAACAAAAAGGCATATGTTGATTTGGTTTAAGATGGCAAATATTTGCATTGTTTGTGTTTGGTGAAAATACAGTACCTTACTGAAAGTATATATGTGTGCAATGCAAAAAGCATTTGGTGGATTTTACTGAGACCCTTATCTTAGTCAATACTTATATTGAAATTGTTTGCACCATGGTAATATATTTGAGCACAATTTATTATCACTATTTGAAGTAAAGCTTAACACTAATGGGTTAGGTTAGATTAGATGAGGTTTAACGTCCCAGTTTCCAACCAATTGGTTCAAGTCGAGACGACCACGGCCTTTTTTCCAGTTGTGGCTCACTGGCTTGATTTCCCTACTCCATTGTTTATGCTGAGCACCAAGCACAAAGGCAGTAGGTTCCATTTTTAAGGTCTTTGGTATGACCCGGCCAGGATTTTAACCCTAGACCTTCCGACTGCAAGTCGGATGCTCTAACCACTTGACCACTGCAGTCTTAACACTAATGGGAAATTAAATTTTCCTTTTCAGATGAAGTGAATATTTAGACAGCTTGGTATGATCCGTAACACAAAACAGGCTCAAAGATTCAAGATAAGTTATAGAATGAGAGGGAATCTTGATGTAAGTAAAGTCAATTAAATCGGTAAGTATTTTATTATTTGAAATTTGCTCAAAGTTAGGATTTTATTTTCCTTCATTTTGCATCTGGCAACTTTTAAAAACCTTTATTTTATATTTTACAACCTTTGAAAAAACCTTTATTTTGTTGAAAAGGCTGTGGGAGCACTGCACCAACCATGACATGGTCAGGGGAAGGAGCAAATCCCCTCCTTAGCTAATAGTTTTGTCAGATTTGATCATTTTACAGGCAATTCCAACAGTAAGTATACTAGTAAAGAGTTCACATCATGATACTGTTGCTAGCTAGCTGGCTCCATGTGCAAGATTTCAGTACTGTGGGGGTCTACTGAAAGGAAATAACCATGTAGGACATATGACACTGTGCATACTGTATAGCAGTCGTTCTCAAACATTTACACACTACCGTCCCTAAAACCATCTAGAACTGTCCCAGTCACCCCTTCTGCTACTCCGTTTCCTCTTCCTACCGTTTACAGTGGGTGGCTCAAGCCAGCAATCAGATTGTCTGAACATACGTATGTAAGAATTAAAAAAATAGCTGTTTCAAGAAATATCTGTGCTATTGTAACGTAATACAAACAGAAAAAAAATTGGAGCAAGGGGTGGAGTTACTGAATTTCTAATGCCAATTTTGGATAATTTGGTGTCACAACATTTATATTTGTCACAACATTTATTTATTATGCAAAATGGGGTCATTTCTTAACCTGTTCATAAACTTCTCCGTTAAATTTTTTGTGCAGCAGTTGGTAATCTATGCACAATTTCCCACAGTCCTGCTACTAATGCAAACCCTGCCTTCAAAAAACAAGCACCTCCTGAAAAAAGAGGTGTTTCACAGTTTCACCAAGTCAGGACCAGCTTCAGAAATGTCAATCAATGTACCTGTGAAAGAAAATGTCAATCGAAATCACTCTTCCGTTACAGTGTTAAAGCTGAGATGGCATAAACGCAACACCACATTCCCATCAAATTTAAGGCATGTTGAAGTTAACAAAGTGCACATACCCTATATGCTTGACCTGCAGTAATGCCCATAACACATTAAGGTCAAAACATCCTACAATTTATAGTCAAGATTAGCCAGCCAGTACTTGAAATTTTGTATATGCTGTTGTACGTCCCCACAATTGTTATAATGTAATTGTAGCAACTGTTGTCCCAACTTGGTGTTCTAAAATCACTTCTCAATTCAGTTGCATGGCACTCAAAGTCACAAACACCAGCCTCCAAAATTTGCAGTTACCAGAACTGTCAAAAAGAATGTACCTTTCAAAGTGATAACAACCTGCATGGTGTGCTACAGAATTACCAAATCCACACAAAAACATTATATTCAATACATTTGCCCTTTTTTACCTCACAGATTAGTCCACCTCCACGCTATGAGGCACAGATCAACATAGTTGGCTTCATATTTCCACCAGAAAACATAACCCTCCTGTGTTTAACCACTGATGACACCATCGAATATGCCATTTCAGATGCCGTACTCAGAGAAATCTTGGATTTACCATCTACAAATACGTTGCCTGAGCTTGAAGACGCTCTACAGCTGGAACTGCCACTAACGTTAAGTGTCATCATTCAGAAAAAAGAAATGCTAGGCTTACCACCAGTTACTGACAACCTCCTCAATCCCGACTCATAAAGAAATAGCATGGATCACCATAAACTACCTCCGACAAAAGGATCCTGTTTCTGTGTATATTTTACCGGTCTTTTACTTTCTTTCAGTTTGATCTACATAGGTTAAATTCTGCTTAGGGAACAAATCCTTCTCTTTCCAAGAATGTGATACGAACTTTTATGTCAGAAGGACTTTCTAAAAATATTAAAATGATCCCAGTGCATCAAACTGAGCTGGTAAATTGTAGCATTGGACATCAACCATCTGAGATTTTAAAATGTTCCCAAACTACACAATTCCAATAAGACCAAAGGATACAGTGCAAAAGGAAAATATTTCATCTCAATAAAACATATTGTGTGTAGTTAAATATTAAACTATTACTACACCCCTTCATTTAATTAACACACATAGTAGAAATTCAGGCCCATCTTGCCAATCCATACCTTCCTTGTCAGCATTTCTTGATTAAGTTATGTTTTTAATATTCATTTTCTGTTCTCATTTTCAGCACTTACAGCACTTTCATATGAGTTTTATTTTCAGCACCATGTATTTTTAACAAGTCTGCACACATAATTTTAAGTACTTTAATAAGCCATTCAAACACAAATTTTTCAATCATGTTTGAAAAGTTGGTCAATACATACAATAAGTATAGACACTACTGATCTCCTGTTAAATGTTCCCGTGCACTTGAAATCAAAGGTTGATAATCAAGCATCATTACATACAATGTTCCTGATTATTAGCTCAACCCTAGAAGTGTGGGTAGAGCTTATGTTATACTGTAGGGGGAGAAAATGTCTGTCTCTCTTTTCAAAAAGGTTCTACTCCCACATGCATTCATGGATTTGTTTGAAACTTGTACACAATGTTTCTTGGGTGGTGGGCATTTTGAGGTGTGCGGGACCTTTTAGTACACGGTGCCGTGTGGGCCCTATGGCCCATTTTATGAAATTCTTGAAAATGTTTCTCCTCCTATAGATTCTCTTGTATAGTGTTGATGGTTTGTCATAATGATACTCTGTTAGTGGTACCTTCAAGGTGTTCAGGAACTTTGGATCCATGACCCAAGATGGGCCGTAGGGTCCATTTTGTGAAATTCGCAAAATTTTTAACTTCCTTTAGTTTATGCAAAACTGACGGCCTGTCATAATGATGCTTGGCTAGTGATCTATGTATGGTTTTCTGACAGTTTTGGTCCAAAGACCTGTGTAGGCCCTGTGTTGCATTTTTATGAAATTCTGCAAATTGCGTATTCCTACAGATTCTCTTGAACAATTTTAATGGTTTGTCATAATGATGCTCAGTTATTGGTACCTTCAGGGTCTTCAAGAATTTTGGGTCCATGGCCAAATATGGACCCTAGGGTCCAACCTGTCATAGTGAAGAGGAAATCGATGTTAGAATTTGGAATAATTTCAATTTTTTAAAGTACACAAATCAGCACTACTAAGCAGCATTTAAACTTCAAATGGATGGGGAAATTTTTATCAAATACTTCTTTTTTCGCTCACAAATTTCATGGGGAAGGGGAGCAAAGACATTTGATAGCTTCTTCCCCACTGGTTATGCAACTGCCTACAGAACCTAGTTGCATTAACTGTATGCATTATGGCTTAGTTTCTGATCCCTGCCATTACATAAGGGGATGAACTAGCTATAAAAATTTATTCCTGACACAGTCCAAGTGCTAGGCAAACAACGTGTATTTGCTGGTTAGCCCAACCTGAGTTTGCATATGATTAAGTATGGACCATGATTGTGTTCAAAATGAATTAAAAACTGAACAGGTCATACATAACATCAGGATTGAGTAGGGAAGGGCAGTACCTTGAAATTTTGGTACCAGTACTGCTGGTTACCCAGAACTGGTAATGTGAACAGTACTGACTAGCAACTCATAGTTGGAAGCGTCTTGGCCGTATTACGGTGTGAACCCCAAACACAGCACCCAAAGCCAACAGGAGGGGCTTGACTCTAACGCAAAATGTGATAACAAACTAACACACTGGAATTACAGCTGGACTCTATACCATGGTAGCTGATACCAAAGATGGACAGTTGATTACATTTGGGGGGGGGGGGGGGAGATTTGTGTGAAATATCTTAATCGTGGCATTGTCGTATATTGTGACCTAATAGAAGTGCTACGGTTACTTTCGTTTGGAAAAAAGAACAGTACCGGTAATTTTATCAGGAACCGGTAATAATAACCACACAAATATCTTTCGTACTTTCATTACCAGTACTGGTGGTACCGGTGTGTATGTGAAAACCGGTATACCACCTAACCCTAGGGTTGACCGACTTTAGCATCGCTGCTCAAGTTTAATGAACTATATCAGAAAATATGAAAATATGCATAAGTTACCCAAACTGAAGTTCCTTCAAACTCTGATACCATGTACAAATCTCCTTTGAAAGTAACGAAGTTATCATTTGTCTAACTATAACATTAATTGATATCTCAAAATAGGATTAGCGTTTAGCAACTTCATACATTTTACTTCTTCACCATTGAAACTTTCACATATACAAACAGAATATGTCTGTAATAAAGCATTTTATACAACAGGAATTTAGCAAAGATTCAGAACCCATCCATTCACAAATGCAAAAACATCACACAAGATAGTCCGCAGTGTTCCATTAGCATTTCTAGTATCAGCTTTTTCTATATTCAGTACATTGGTATTTAGCGTGTGCTTCTTGGAAACAGTTATATTTTTCCACACCTTCATAATAAGCAAATCCTAAGTATTGTTTATGGTTTTTCTCTTGTTATATTATATGAAAAACTTTTTTTAATAGTTAACCACTTCTACTTAATGTCTGTCATCATTTCAAAGTTAAATGTCATAGCATCCAAAAGTTCAAGTCACCCCTTGAATCATGTAATTTCTAGCATGTCCCGGTTTGAACAGACGGCCAGCCATTGCCCTAAAAAGCTTTCAAAAAATCTTATGTGGGCATTTTTTAGTACAAGCAGTCAGCCATGCTAGATCCAATCTACATATAGTAACGAATAAAGTTAGGGGGAATGACACGTGTGAAAATCATTTTTGGGGTCATTTTTGGCAATTTTTGGGCAAAAATGTGATTTTTAAGGTTTTTGCTTATTTCATATCTTTAAAAAATTTACTATCAGAGAAATATAAATTTTAGTTGATTTCAACTTTTTGTTGGCCAATATTAGCACAAAAACGTCACAAAAAACAAAGAAAATAAAGACAATCTGGAGTGAAAAATGGCCGATATCTCGAAATGGTGTTCTAATGATGTACGATATTTCCAAAGTGGGAAATTCTCTCATAAAATTATGAAGAAAATATGATATTGGCTACAAATTGTTGAGATTTAATATTCCACTTTTGCAATTAAGATAAAGTGACTTTTAAAGTACATACTACCGTGTTCTAAATTATACAAAACACACAATTTGATGACTTTGGTCAAAAAATGAAGTTGTGTAAATCTGATGTTTTGTTAGCCCAACAAAGACTAGGACAGCGGCTAAGGAAAGATATGTGCACTTTTTGACAAAAGCGTGAAAATTTCCTCATCTAGGTACTTTCATGTGGCCAAATTCATATTATGCTTAGTACCCATCGCCACCATCACGTGACTGGCCGCCGTATTGAATTTAAAATGGCCGCCGTTGGAATCTATTTACTAGGACATCTCAGCGTCTACACAACATACAAATGTAATTCAAATGTCGATACCTACATTAGAAGTATGTAAGAATCCATTTTCGTGATTAACAATATCACCCGACAGTCGAAAAGGGATCAAACGGCGGCCATTTTGAAATCAAAATGGCCTCCATACATGTATTTCATTCATCTGAGGGTAAAATTGTGAACTTTTTAACCAAATTATGAATTATGTTTGCTCATAGGTACTTTCAAGTTTGCTGATTCATATTATTGATTCATATTATACTTGGTGTCCATCGCTACCATCATGTGAACGGCTGCCATTTTAAATTTAAAAATGACCGCCATGGAATCTATCAACTAGAGTATCTTAGGGTCTAGACAACACATACATGTGATTTCAATGTCGATACCTACATTTGCAGAGTACGAGAATCCATTTTCATGATTAAGAACATTGTCCAACGGTCAAAAGCGGGTCAAACGAAGGCCATTTTAAAATCAAAATGGCCTTCATATATGTATTTGATTGTTTTAACCATGAGTGGGCGGCATTACAATGGTTTGATTTGAAAAAAAGGTCATTGTTTATAATTATGCTAGATCAAATGGTCATTTCTTAATATGAAATAAATTATATCACAAAATACCCATATTCTGGTTCAAGATGGCAGTCATAAGCTGATTTAAGATAACCATGGGCATCGATCATGGGGACAAAGGGGACATGTTTACCCAATATTTTAGTAGAGGACATGATATCAAATGTCCCCCGATATTTAGAGGGATGCAGAAAATATTGTTACACACGCAACGCGCTCACGCAAGCAGATGTCCCCCTCCCCAATAATTTTAACAGATCGCCGTCCTTGAAGGTAGCAATAGCATACCCAAATAAAGTCCTACTTGACACACTAAATGTCAAAGTTAAGTGGCCTTTGCAACCTTGTCAAGTTTTTGTCAGACGCAAACAGTTCTTTCCCAAGACAGGCAACAAGTTGGCCATATCACAGTCGTTTTAATTTATCTTATAAAGACCGCTACCATTTTTTATCCAGAAGGGCACAAACTTTTCTTATCCTCGAACGGACTAGGTCTTATCACTCAATCAAAGATTGATATTCAGCTGCTGGTTTCTGAGGATGTAATTTCTTCAAATCGCATCGACTGACTTCATTAATTTGGCAACAATAATGCGTCATCTACCCTTCTTGTACATTTAATTACGAAAGACCTCATCTCTTTGGTAACATATCTAAAAATTGTTCGAATTTGTAATCTTGTGGGAAATTTTGAAAGAGCACAAGTTAATGCCTTAGTAATCATACAAGGTAGGGGTGTGCTCCGTTGAGGTATAATAATTCCCTTACTGCTTCTTCACTTCCAATGCACTAATTCGGGTATTAATCACCTTGCATGTATTAAATAATTTAGTTTACAATGATGAATGTTTGATTTTTCCTCCCCAAAAGATGAGAATAATGTTGTGTAAACCCCACAACTTTTACAGTTGCACGAAACCCACGTCTGTCGATGCAATGATCGTCCAATTAGAGGCATAGTTGGATCTACCAATGTCAAACGACACCCTATTCTGAAATCTAAACGTGAAGTTTTTCCCACAACTGAGAATGGTATATTGCACAATAATTTGTGTCGTCACAGTTGTGATATTGGGATTAAAGTCTTTGTATTTCTTCAATTAATATCAGGGATGTCGCCAGGATTTGCCCGACAAGGGTGGCAGCAACCCAAAGCCCCGACAGAGGCAATGAGTTGACAAAAGGATGAGCGCGCGCGAAGCGGGCTGAAAAATACTTGGCGTTTCTTACAAAAATTTGAAAATTGGAAATTTAAATGAAAAATTAATGGATTTAATGTACACTTTTAAGTGATTAGTATAAGTTGTTACTTGACGTGTTATCGTGTTATTCAAAGTTTTGCATTTGCGTATGCACTAAGTTTGTTTTTTTTAATTCGCTGACTAACTTCAAGCAAAAACATAAAACTTAAATCATAGTCACCATTTTTGAGATATTTGGCATATTTTATTCAAAACATGCTTTTTGCTCTTTTGATATCATTGCTTCCTTCCAAAATAACTTCGAGACAAGTCAATATCAATTCAGATCCAGTCAGTTTAAAGTGATTAGCATGTTTTGTTACTTGATGTGTTCTGCATTTGCATTTGACTCAACTTGCTTTTTGTACTGGCTAACTTCCCGTAAAAGATGAAATGTACATCATTATATCATCTTGAGATATTTGGCATATACCTAGATGAGGAAATTTTCACGCTTTTGTCAAAAAGTGCACATATCTTTCCTTAGCCGCTGTCCTAATCTTTGTTGGGCTAACAAAACATCAGATTTACACAACTTCATTTTTTGACCAAAGTCATCAAAATTGCGTGTTTTGTATAATTTAGAACAAGGTAGGATGTACTTTAAAAGTCACTTTATCTTAATTGCAAAAGTGTAATATTAAATCTCAACAATTTGTGGCCAATATCATGTTTTCTTTATAATTTTATGAGAGAATTTCCCACTTTGGAAATATCGTACATCATTAGAACACCATTTCGAGATATCGGCCATTTTTCACTCCAGATTGTCTTTATTTTCTTTGTTTTTTGTGATGTTTTTGTGCTAATATTGGCCAACAAAAAGTTGAAATCAACTAAAATTTATATTTCTCTGATAGTAAATTTTTTAAAGATATGAAATTAGCAAAAATCTTAAAAATCACAATTTTGCCCAAAAATTGCCAAAAATGACCCAAATAATGATTTTCACACGTGTCAGCCCCCCTAGCTTTATTCGTTACTATATGTAGATTGGATCTAGCAATGCTGACTGCTTGTACTATAAAATGCCCACATAAGATTTTTTGAAAGCTTTTTAGGGCAATGGCTGGCCGTCTGGAAGGGGTAAGTCCAGTTTTAAGGGTCCAAATTTCCGACATGTACCGGTTTGAGGATTCAAGGAGTTGAAATGTCTGTGTCTGGGTAGGCAGGTTCACAGCCAGAAATCGTATAGTAGGAGAATGCTATCTAATGAAAAGCATGATTGCAACGACAAGTAGTTTTGAAGTCACGTCCACACAAACGCGTATCAGGGAGGTGTTATTCCTGCGCGTATTAAGTCACGGTCCTGTCACACGCATTGAAATTTTCCTACTACTACCGACTGATGGTCACAAAAAAAGTAACTAACTTCCCCTTATCACGAACTCATAAACAGTGTGGTTACGATTGTCGTAACCACTTTTCTAGTTTAAAGGGCATAAGCAGTCGCTGCAAACTTATTTTGAAACAACAGCTAAATCTCACAAATGCCCTCTAACTTTACTTCAAGTATCTTTCTTGATATGTTACAACATAAATATTGCATATTCAAGGTAAACCAAGGAGTAACTCTATATGTGAATTTCACAACTCATTGAGAGACATATTGCAACATGATCCTCAAAAGTCACTCATGCAATAGGATACCCAGGTACACTCATTCAAGTTGCGGTGAATGTACGTTCTCTTTATATCAAGTCTAATTTCCTCCTTGAAATCTAAATTTTCTTCTTAAGCATGAAATCTAAAAGTTAAGAATGTTTAGATGCAACTTTACGATCTAAAATGTGTCAATTCTTCCCATCTTGGAGACATTTTGGATCGAATATTTTCTTCCAGACCTACGCTTCGGCTACGCCCCAAACTATGGTGGTTACCTCAGTGGCGTACGAAAAGCGCTAGAGCAAAGCCTTCACCTGGTTCCAGTTTGGGAGGGATGCCATGCTACATCCCAAAAATTTAGTAAATAATTAAATTTTTTAATTAAATTAAATCACGTCCTAGGGGTGATTGTAAAAGCAACCACAATCATGTATCACGTCGAGTTAAGCGATTCTGGGGGAAGATGTCAGGGGTAGGCGGACTAGTGTCCCCTAGAGACGCTTCAAACATTTAAAATAACCAGCTAATAGTTTAAAAAGCGTCCATTAAGGATATAGGCCGAACAATACACCTTATGTATTGACGTCATTTTGGCGGCAAACAATGAAGCACACTGCACGCACGACGTAGTTTTCGCACTCGCACGTAGTTAACTTACGCTCCCATCCCATCGGTACACACATCAACTGTCTGCATTTGTTGGTGTGAGTTGCAATGATACGCTTTTGCCTCTATCGGAGGGCACACGTTCTGGCCTGTGGCGTCTTGTGTATATGGTCCAGTTATAAAGCCATTTCAAGAGACGCCACTGTTTAGGCTTCAAAACTGTGTAATGAAATGTGAAAATGTCGATTTTCAACATGCACTTTGGATGACAAATCAATCTGTGAATAACCAAAATGGGAGTTTTTGCAGAAGCTGACGAAATCTTCTAATACGTTGTGATAACCGCCGCAAGGGGCACAGATTAACCCACTAAACGTAGCACAATTCGCAAAATTTTCGAATTGCAACATGGGATTTGGCCAACAAATCTAAAGTGTGTGATTCGACAAGATGAGGATTCTCGTAGTAGCTGGCACAATTCTCTATAACGTAATTGTAACCTATCCCGGGGAGTATGTAGGAGAGGGGGATAGAACAAGGGTGATCCTGTAATTTTGAAGGCAAACAGTAGCCCCAGCAATCTGCTTGATTTTGTTTATAGGAAGGGGCGTTAATACAATGAAAACCAAACTTGTCTAATTGTCTTGCATGAAAACCCAAGTTTTTCAATTTTCTACAACAAAAATTCACGTTTTTCAAATTGTGATCATTTATCTCCATATCTTTTCATCCTTTGTTCTTAATTATTAAATGTGTCTGTCCGAAATGACAATAATATCCAGGGCATTACTTTTGTGGATCGCCAGTGTAATTTTGTCCAGTACGCTGCATGACGACACTACTTTTTAAATTAAGCCGGATAACTTAGGTGTCTTTTCGTTGTGTAATAATGTTGTTACATAATTTTGCCTCAATGTCTGGCCTCTTTATAAATCAGAGTAACTGTTTTCTGGTAGCCCTCAGTTGGGTCTTTAGTAGGTTCAGTAGTAGATTTTGCGTGTTTGCATGGGATCCCGTTGGTTGTTGACAATGATTCCGCTTTCTCGGTATTATTTTTAACTCTGACGTCCTAACGATTACTGAAAAAATACGCAAAAGCTTTTTCAAAAATGGAAACCATTTCTGATACGTGGACCAAAAGGAATCTTACTGTTCTTGAGAGGATCACTATTGTTAAGTCACTTATTTTACCACAATTTAATTACTGCCTTTCCTCACTCCCTAATCCAACAAATAAATTTATTTCCGAAGTAAAAAGTTACCTTTTTAAATTTATTTGGAATAATAAGCCAGACAAGGTCAGTCGAAATAAAATTATTCAAACTTACACGAATGGGGGTGGGGTGGGGATGATAGATTTCTCGATGTACTGTTCTGAGGTGAAAATTTCATGCTTTTTGGAAAAAAAAAATCATACCGGTAGTCTCTCTAGGGAAATTTTAAAACGTTATTGTACTAACTCTGAAGAATCTGAAACTAACGGTGACTATTTTATTAAGCTTGCTAGCTAGTCAACTATTTCTGGCTTACCAACTATTTCTGGCGGGATGTTTGTCATGCTACATACCCTTACTTGTCCAACTGTGATCGTGATCTTAGCTGTAAGAATTCGTTTTTCCTTTGTCAATCAATTTGGAATAATGGTACAATCCAAGTTGATAACAAGCCAATTGCTTACCGTCATCGGTCATTGGATTCGTTGTGGAATTTATTTTATCAATGGACTGTTTGATGATCGTGGTGCTTTTTCGAACTGGATCAAGTAAGAAAAAAAGTTTTCGTTAGGTAGTCACTTTTTGGAGTACCACAGTGTACTTAATGCAATCAAAGCTAGTTGGAATAAGGTCATCAATAATATTGATCAGTGCTTGTGTAATCCAAGTAATTGTTGTTAAGCTATAATGTGTTACTGTCTAATGGATATTTTACATGCAAGTCCCTCCGCAACAAATGACTAAAAATGTTTATCTTCAGAGTGAATCTTTTTTAAAGTGGAAAGACACTTGGCATATTACAAGTGATTCGTGGAAGTTACACTGTTCCACTCCATTCTTTTCTTCTGATGATGTATCGCTAGGATGGTTTCACTATCAATTGTTGCACAGAATTATTCCGACAAATAATTACCTTAAAGTAGTCTCCTCTAAAATTGTGCACTTTTTGTTTAATTTGTACCGAATCAATTTAGCATTTCTTATTCCATTGCAATTTCTCACTAAGAATCTGGACGTATTTTCAATATTTTTTCAAAAGGGCAGGCTTTCACATAGATTTAAAGGACATCTTAGTTGTTTTGTTTCAGGAAAATTGTGCACGTGAAGTAAATTTAATTCTTATTTTACTTAGGAAGTATATTTTTGATTGCAACAAGGTTAAGACTATGCCCGCGGTCAATTGGTCCTTAATTTTTTCAGAAGAGTATATTACTTTTCAACAGTATATTACACAAAAGAACTTACGAGACGGTTACTGGGAAAAATACTGGCTCCGCTGGTTTAATTTATTTCACTTCAAATTGAGATGATTTAGTATTATTTTTTTGAAGTTAATTTATTTGATTAATTGTTAAATTTCACTGTACAAATTTTCAATGTCAAGATCATAAAAGAGCAAATAAAAAACTTTTCTTGTAAATAGAAGATTTTTTTTAAATTCGACATCTTCTTGGCACTGTGTCGCATTTGTTGGGGTTCAGGTTCCTGCCCCCCCCCCCCCGAAGCTTGGACTCCCTGTTAGAGGTTCCTGGCGCCATCCACGGAAAAGAATCGTTCAAACTTGCCACACATAGACTTATTAAGGTTTTCGTTTTCTAACGGTTACCCTAGTTTTGGCTGACAAATCCAGTTTGTAACTCAATATAAAAAAGAAATTGTTCCACGCAGTTGCTGACACTATCCTTCATGACGTCATACTAACAAACCGGGGTACGATGTCTGGGACGGGAATTGGACGCCCTCTAATCTGCCGGACATCGTATAGTTTCCGTTTTTAAACGGTATATTGGCCAAAAAATCCAGTTTGTTTATCAGAAGCATGAGGGTGATCGAAGTGGCTTCTATTTATCACATGAAACTAACCGATTCGGGGGGACGATGTCGGCAAGGGGACTAGTACCCCCCAATGACGCTTCAAACATTAAAATCAACCATTGAAAAGTTTCAAGAGTCCATTAAAAATGTAGGCCTATAGTTAGCAGACTATAAGTTCAAGATTTTGCTACTCGGAAAAAATGTTGATTGACAAATTTAATCCCTAAAAATATTTTGAGAGCTTGTTTTCTACTATTTTACTTTATATAAATATGATTTTTTTTTATTTGATAGTTGAAGAATATGACTATTTGACCAATGTAGTACCATTTTCAATTGTGTTACTCCTTTCCATGAATTGCCGTTTTTGATTTGTGATCCTGGCCGGTTTCTAGTATTTATTATTCAAGCCATTCGAACTCCAAATCTAAAAGGCCATAGTATAGAAAAGGCAAAGTGCAGTTAAGCCCACATCAGTTTTAACCAGAGGGGTGGCATGCCCAGCTTAACTTCTCCAATGAAGTAGCCTGGTTTAGTATGTTAGTCAAAGGGGCAATAATTAGTGGACGGTTACCATAAATAATGGTCTGAGAAGGGTTATAGCCATTCCAAGGAAAGCGACTGTTTAAACATCAAAAACTTCAATGAAGTGTAAAGTTTCGGTTTTCAACACACGTTTTGGATAATAAACCAATATGCAACTCGAAAAAGATGTCTGTTCTTGCAGAAGCTGACAAAATCTTCCTTTAAATCATGCTAACCGACTTAAAGGTAAGAGGGAGGGAGGGGGCGATACTACGGAGGGGCATAGATTAATCCCCCAAACTCAGCACAATTTCGCAAAATTTCCGAATTTCAGCACTGATACGGTTTGGCTAACAAATTCCTATTTGTGACTTAATAAGATCGGGCGTAGAAACCAACAGAATTATCTATAAGGTCATTGTGAGCGATCCCAGCTAGTATGTCGAATAGGGGGATAGGACACAGGTGGCTTCATCGGAGAGGACATCTCCCTCACCTCACTAACATGACCCCGCACCCGTGGGGGAAGTTTACAATTTCGAAGGGAGCCTTTACACGTACGATAAAATATGTAATCCCGACGACAGCCAGTCGCCCCGACGATCTGAAAGATTTTGCTTATAGGAAGGGCAGATAACCTTATTCGATACCACAAATTCTAATTCTTCTCAATAAAACCGAAATATTCTAATTTTTCTTCAGCAAAATTCCAATTTTCCATTTTTTTATATTTCCTTCAATAAATGCCCCAATTCTTCATTTTTTGTAAACAGAACAAAGAATTTTATGTTCAACATCCTTTCGGTAATGCGTCGCCTTTGTCACGTATTCAAACCTTTCAATTAGTTAGATTTACGTACGACTTTGGCAAGCAAGATGTATGGTGACATTATCATTTTGTGATCTATTTAGTTCAGTTTCTTGCAAACTTTCTCTACGAATACAAAAGCGTTTGCAAGATGTCTTTCTGTCCTAACAATGTTTTAAGTTGACCACTGATTTAAAGAAGCTAGTAACTCCAAACTCTACTTCAGTGTTAAGCCATTCAGAATGCAATAACCACCAGAACTAATGGCTAAAGATGACAAACATAAGTGTACAGGACTACCTTGACTACCTTCGATTCATCGGGGAGCTGCTGTACTTTTGCACAAAACTTTAACGTACTCTTGGCCAAAAATAGCTTACATTGTGCCCTATAATAAGGAATCGGATGGGCGAGGTTTGCAGCCTCCCAGCCTATTACTCGCCTCGTACCCCTATGGTGATAAAATATTTTTGTGTGGAGAGATATGCTAAAAGGCAGAAAGGCATTTCGTAGGGGAGATATTTGTCCATGGTTTCACCCCTGTCCCATCACCCTTGGTTACGGAATTGCAAAGAAAAAAATATTTTTCATTCTACTCGACGTCTCTTGACAAGGTTTCAACATTTATAACAAATACATGTATATTTTAGTACCCCACCCAGAAAACATTTTTCATTACTGCTTGATTATAATGTGGGGTGGTAAAACTATTAAAATGAGAAAATTCTGTTTTCATCACCATTCCCTGTAAATAGACTGAGGGTGACTCTTAATTCTTAAGATAGTTTCACTCCTAAGAATTCTTTGTATTTGCACGGCAGAATTTTTCTAATGATGGCATCAGGCAAACAGAATGTGAATTCAGAAACTTTGTAAACATTGCAAACTTTGCTATAAACATTAACAGTGTTGAAGGTCTCGAAGCTAGGCCTCACCTCAAAGCTGGCCACAAAAACCAATTTTGAGACCTTGGTCTCGGCTCGTACCTCTAGCCTGGGATTTTTTAGCCCAAACATTTTGAGGTCTCAACGAGACCAGCTGTCTAAGTATGCCTTTTAAGTGCCCAAAGGATAGATTTATGTGTTGTTGAATCGTTATACAGCAGTCGTGTTGAATCGTTATACAGGAGAGGTTTCACCAGAGGACAGGATTCTTACGAGGAGGACAACTGGCAACAGTCCGGTAGGCCCGTCGGGAGGTCCGGCACCACTTTGGGCAGATAATGATTTGTTATAATTGGGACCTCGAGGGGCAGTTGTTATAAGACGCTAAGCAACCACGAAGGTGGAAGAGGCCTGTGGCTTATGAATTACAACTTAACGTCAGGTGGCTAACCAACTCAACAATTGATATCAAATTTGGCATCTTTTGAAAGGCCAGTTCAGATGGTGAAACCGAAGATTGTTCTTGGATAAAAGCCCTACCTTATTTTGACCCGGTCGAGGACCAAACCCCCGACCCCCGGTTGTTAAACTTCATTGCTCCAAATACCACCGCCTTTATCCACTCGGCCACAGCAGCGGTGTGTTGGCTTTCCAAACACAGTTAGCAAAAAAAGAAAATTCCAGCTTATCATCACTGGGTGGCAAATCTTCAATAATATAGCCTACTGGCAGACTTACTTCCCACGCATGTTTTAAGCAGACGTCCTGGGAAGGACTTTAAACGGCATCCGGTTGTGGAGCTTGTTTAAGTGTGGGGATAATGAGGTTACCCTTTGCCACAACTGCCTCCGGGGCGCCCTTGGGCAAGGTGCACCTGTACTTGCCCAGTTCAGTTTGGGTTCCCGAAGAGAGTGGACGTTCCCGATCCCCCGCCGGGCTCGTTCGATCTCTTCGGGAGTTTTGTTTTTGTCACATGTAAATAGTTGTATATACTGTAAATAAACTGTAAATAATAATTGAGTGTGGCAGGTGGACCCACCCCCCCCCCCCCGTGTCCCTCTGCTCTGTGGTTGCCTTCAGGCGTGTTGTTGCCTTTGGGCGTGTGTTGTTTTGGCCTTTTGTTGTTCTGATCTTTGGTGGTTTGTCAGCGGTAACAAAGACTCTTTCGTTTCTTTTGCTGGGTGTGGATGGTGAGAGATTGTTGGCGATTCTGTGGGTGGTTGTCGGTTGCGTTTTGCCCTGGTCCGGTTTGGGTTCTTTTGTTTCTCAGTGCCTGTTTCTATGTACTTAAAAAGCTCATGTTCTAAGCGGACGCTAAGTGACGATTTGTGTTTTGGAGTCCTGCAGAATTGCAGGCTGTATTTTACGACGGTCAAGGTATGAACCTTTTTTCATACTGGGAACTCAATCATCTTCTATGCAAACATGAAGGGAAAAGTGCTTTCCTTAGAGTGCAATTTACTGCAGTCTAGTTGCTTAGTATGTCAGAAATTTTAAGGGAGCCTTGACACCAGTCTGGTGCCTCGTCAATGTCTTTAAGGTGCCATAAAAGAATCCCTAACGGTCTTGAGTTGTCCAGACGACGATCTGGACCAACAAATTTCAACCCACTCTGAATGATATTGAATGGATTAGGATAGATTGTGACAACCTTAATGTATTTGAGAATAAAATCAAATCAAACTTTATATTTTTTCACCAAAATTCTACATTTTGATGGCTGCAATCAAGCCTGGCAAGTGCCATTTCCGGCGATATAGGGTGTATTAAAATCCCAAGTTTCTTTGTTACGCTCGGCGCGAAACTCATGGTGGCGCTCAGCTTAGAGAGTAAACGGGATTCATATTTGCAATCCTCGAACCCAAGTCCGGCCAGCTGAGCTAGTCCGTCCTCACAGAAATGTGTTTGAGAATAAAATAAAATCAAACTTTACATTTTTTTTTTACAAGAATGCGCATCTTGATGGCTGCTGTTAAGCCTGGCAAGTGCCATTTCAGGCGATCTGGGTTGTATTAAAATCTCATTTTTTTCCTGGCACCCTCCGCGCCAACTCATGGTAGCGCTCCCCTTAGATAGTAACGGAAGATCCTCCACAAAAAACTCCAGCCTCCCCCCCCCCCCAGAGCCTCCCAAACAAAAACTTCTAGCTACGCCACTGTTAAAATGGAAAGAGATTCTTAAAAAAAAAAAAAATCAAAAAAAAATTCTTTGCGCTTTGTTCGTTGTACCATTAAGTTATCTTTCTGTCATAGTTTGATTTAATATAGCCAACGTCCTTGGGCATGTGGACAGATCATATGATACAACGCACTTAACAAGATAGAGGTCCAATCATTCCAAAATGGATCCTTTTTTTAAATCTATTAAGGTGTTAAATTTTTCAAGGGCCTTTTAAGAAGTAGACGCACTAAGCGCTCTACGCGAGGCAAAAGACACACTTTTCGCCAGGAAAGAGTTATCAATAAATAAAATTCTAAGCTCAGTGCAGTAATTAATAAGTAGGCTGAGCCAATATCCCAGGTCGATAGCACAGAACGGTATTGCGTCAGTCTTCTTTCTTCCCACGATCCTCCAATGCTTCGACGCTCGCTCCTCCTGGCCCTGGCGCTATCTCAGCTAAACAACAGATACCTTGGCTTTCATCGGGCAGTTCTTGGGGTCATCCCTAAATATTCCCCTCTTACAGGCGACAAAGATCCAGAACTGTTGTGAGGTTTGCGCTTCCTATACTATAGGCCTACATGGCGTTGAAATCAAGGGTGCAAAGGAATCATCTTTTTGGTCAAAATTTATAAATAACACTAAAACTGGGGATTCTTAATGTAAAGGATAGCTTTTGCATTTTAGAATGGAGCACAAAATATTTAATGTTTTCAAAATTGTACATTTTCGTGGCAAAATTTTTCGATTGTGTGAATGTAAGTAGATTGCTTAATACCAGGGACGTTTGCAACAGGACTATTATTTTCAGTTTGAAACTTTTTGTCTTATTACGTCCAAACTTGCTTTAGGGAAGGTTACAACCTGTGAGTATAACCGTTGAAACCCCTTCCGAAGCTTAGACACTTTGAATGGCGTAGCGAGAGGAGGGGGTAGCAATGATGGATTGTCCTCTACAAAGCTTCCAAAGTTTCTATTTAAAATCCTTGCCACCTAACATTTCCTGCAACGAATGGTCTCAATTGTTACGAAATACGCAGTAATCATTGCAAACGCAATTCAGAACCTACCGGTGTGTAATGCAAGGAGAAAGTTTTCTTCGAGCTCCGAGAGCACACAGTATAAACAGATGTCCCATTAAAAGCCCTTTCTGTAAGCAGCCCACCATTAAGGTGGCTTCCGGGTTGCCCGAGTTCAGTAGCACCTTTAAAATTGCAGTAAAGGTTTTCGATCAGCAGTAATTTGAAATCTTCTTCAGCCAAACGCATGCCATTTTCGTTTCAACTTTTTATTGAAGAACGAGGTATTTTCTCGAGAAATTGTCTAGAGTAGCGATAACCGCCATTGAAGACACATTCTCTGGTGGGACATCTTGACAACGCTTCGACGCTCGCTTTGAAAGACTTCATATGCCACACCTCCTAGAATTCATCCTCCTTTTAACATCTTTTTTCGATAGCATTACATTTCTACGTACGCCCAGTACATTGTCATGTGTGTGCTAAAGAACTGCCCACAATAATATTTCATCTGATTAGTACACCTCACACTCAAACAGTAACAAAGGCGAGTTTTGAAGTTCCATACTACTCTGAAGCATTGAAAAGTATAGCACCATTTTGCATAAAAATGCAACGTTGCTAAAATTTTCAAAGGGAGCGGGATTCCTCCCCAAGGCAGCACCAAAGGTGCCAGGCCAAACCCCAAAAAAAGCTTGTCAAGCAGAACTGACTGCCCATGTTGCAGCTAAAAGAGTAGCAAAATTGATATTTGAGATAACTGCATGCATGTCACTGCATGCATGGTCACACAAATATGGGATATTGATTGGTCAAATGTTGTAGTGACCGTAAAGTTATCATATGCGGGACTAGTATGGTGCAATGATAAATCCTCTTTCCCCTGCATCACCGTCGGACATGTCTTGACACCATACCTGCCTTAAAGGCTATGTAAACAAAAAAGTCATACTAGGCCTTTTTCATTGTAATATACGGTGTGCTGGCCTCGATCTCTGCCTAGACCTTGGGGGGTGCGGACTCGACCTCGGCTTCGACTTTAACACGGAGAACTATACTATTAACACAATTTGTCCCGTCTAACTGTACTGTCTATCCCTGTTTATATTTTCATGAACAGTAAGTTTATTTCTCTTCAGCGAGACGTCAAACTCAAAAAAGTTAATAGGAATACTTAAAGCAACTTCACCTAGCATGCTTCTTTAGTCAATTAGTATCTTATTTGTTTGATAAGCCGTATTCAATCATATTTGTCAAAATTATTGATCCTATACGATTCCTAAGCACTCTGTTTTTTAAAGAGTTAGTACGATCGATTAAATTTAAAAATTAAAAATTAGCAATAGTGCTATTGAAACCAAAGTTAAGATCGATCGTAACTCTACGAAACAGGATCATGGACTTGCTGTTAAATTTTTGTACCGTTTACTTGTTACTTTAGAAGTACATTTTGTTCAATACAGAAGTTCATAGTGGAGAAATGAAAAGCCAATATCATAAAAGAGGAAGACCTTGTTTACTCTTGCTAATATCGAAAGGACCTCGCAGTTTACATTACACACTTCTATAAATATTTACTTCTTTCTATCGTATGATTCCTCTTAGACAAAGTAAGTGATTATGCGCAAATTTTAACTCTCCGATTTAAAAGCGAAAGTAGTCTGTAATGATTGTAAATAATACAACGCCTAATGGCTAAGAACAATAGATCATTTGTGAGAAATTCACGTAACATTGTGTCTGAGTAGTTTTTCTTTCATTTCAAGCTTTACTAACAGCTTAACTGTCAGTGTTTAAGTTCTTTGTCAGTCCTTTGTTGAAGGTATCACCTTAATGGATTAGTTTTCCATCACAGGCCTTGCATTCGATCTTTGAGCAGACAGACTCTGAGATTTTTAAAGTCATCGGCTGACTAATTGTAACGGAGTGGGCCTTTCATAGTCATTTCATATGGTCTGTTCTGGGTTATTAAGTACAAAATCGGAAGTTAGGTTTCTTTTGTGTATTTACCTTTTGCACACTTATTAAAAAATATGAAATACATTAATTTACAGTTGCAGAATCAAAATTGAAAGGACCTGGACGCAAGGTATATTAAAGGACGTTTCTCCCACTTGTTTAGGCTTAGTCGGCTCTTGACCAAAAGTGATCTAAGCAAAAGGAGGTAGTCAGTATATATTATTGGCCATGTATCGTTCTTGAGAAAATATATAAAGCAATGGAAGTATATGCTCTTGCCCAAAGGGTAACTTTCCTTACTTCGATTTTTTATGGGTACCCATTGTATCATAGAATATTATTTCGCCGTGTATCTATGCACCGTACAAGTTTGTGGCCAAAAGCGTTTCTGTGGGAAATTGTTTTCCATTCTTCAAACTTCTCACCCATACCTCCGGACAGAAGGAGTAATAACTGTCAGTCGATAAGCAACTGTAATTTTCTCCGTCTTGGTCTGAATATTACAAATAGCACCCCAAGCAGTTAACTTGTCCTTTCCTGGCGCTGTTGACTTTAATTATAATTAAACAATGATACGTTTTCTTACTTTTCCCTTTTAGAAAACAACCACTTTCGTATTATTTGAATTCATTGTTAGTTGTCATCTATCACAAGTAGCATAAATGCAAAATTTTACGGAAGCTGTAAGGCACGTTTGTTCTCGGCTAGAAAAGGTTTCCTCATTAGACTATAGTAAACAAAATAGCATCAATGAAACTCCGAAACTTTTATTGCTTACAGACATTCTTCAGCTTCTGGGTGCTTATTAAGTACTTAATTATATCTACTAACGAAGAACTCAAAATCGTCAAGGTAATGGGCAATCAAAGCTAGAGACTGGTTTCAACACTGTTCGACAAAAACATTACAAAAGAATAACGTTGTATGTCATTGTTTTGGACAAGGAAATTTGCATTTGTTTATAAACTAGGGAGGACAATATGCTTTTTTTACTTTCCCTTTTGAAAATAATATGAACCATAATGAAGCTTGATTCACTAAATTGAAGTACTTCTTTTTTTTCTTCTGCTTTTATAATCAATAAATTGCACTGCATAGGCCTAACCTTCTTTTGTATTTTGAAAAAGGTTAATAATGGCCTTGAGAACAAAACTGTGGTCATTGGTAGAATTATTACTCCTAAATTAGGCTTGTATTCTCAATATCCTCGGACACTGCAAATACAAATTCTGTTATTAAGAAAAGCTGTAAAAAGTTTAACCAACCAACTTAACGAGTTTTAGCTCGATAATTACCAACATGAGATCATTGGTTAACTTGTCCAATGGTCCAGTCGTAGAAATAAACCCTAAAGTAATTGTCAACTGGAACGTTGTGAGTGACTAAATTTACAACAGATTCTTGATAATTTTTCAGAAGGCTTACTAGTTTTCATATTAAATCAAAGCCACGAGCTTTGTTGCTTTCCAAGTTTATTGTTCACTTTCTCACCCCATAGTAAACTCTAGGTTTAGGAATTTGACCTCTTATTTGAGGTGTTAAAAAATAACAGGTGAGAGTCCGCATAACATGGTGGTCAATGAAATCCCGTTTCAATGTATCATTTCCATTAATGTTCCAGTAATGTGATTCTAGTATTCCGCACAAATACCAAGCCTCCTGGTACATTTCTTTTTCCATTCCAGCTTTAAAGGTATTTTTCAGTGGGTTTTCACAAGGGTCCCATGTGAAAGGGAAAATATGCAGTTCATACCCTCTAAACCCCGTAGCAATACTCTTTTCCTAACTGGAAATATCTAATATTAAAGAAAAATACCTCCAGTTCTCATCAAGGTCACAGAATGTTATGTAAAGTTTACCTCAGCATTACCTCAGATTTATTTTGTTTTCCTTTTTAATTGAAAATCCTGCTGTCCTTGAAATTTGATACTGTTAGAATGTTTGCATACTTTCCCATGTAGGTTGAGCATAAATCTACACCATATGTACGGCATAACAAACAAAGTTGTTAAATATTCCTTACAAGAGTGTCAATATCATAAAGAAATTCAATGCTTCGTCAAGTTAATGTGCCGCGATGACATCACAGATTTCCCATAACGCACTTTATCTTGAGAAAAATTGCATTTCTTTGAAAATTAGTATCTTCCAAACGCAACAAGCTATTGAGATGCTGTTTTCACGTCCAAGAAGAGTAAAATTTTCTGCATTTTTTGAAGTCATTGATTTTTGTAACTGGCAAATCCCTTTAAAACAACCGCACAAGAGTCAATGATTATTATACCTTAACCACATGCTATGTGAGTTAACCCTTGCAAAGTGTACACGTCAGTACCCGTTCCAGTAGGCATAGCAACAGTTACCATGGAAATGCATTAATTTAAGGGAAAGTTTGCTGACTTATAACTGAAACTCAAAGGTGGCACAGTAAAGTGCGGTATAGGTTTCGTTTTCTTGTCATGTGACCAAATAAGTTCAATGTTCGGTCTCTTTGAATATTTGTCTGTAAAAGTGTGCGTTCGGTTGCTTTGGCCAACAACTTGATCCTAAACTGATTACACAAAAGTTTGAAACTTGGTGGGTAAGTGCCATTGTGTGAAAACCCAGGTTTATACAAAGGTTAAAGTTCACCATATTTGGGTTCAATTATCTGCTCTTGGAACCTCTGCTTTTATACCAATGTATTGGAGTGAAGCAGAAGATGATAGTTTGCTCAAGCATGACGGATGTAGATTATCAAAAATTTTAAGCGAATTATAATAAACATGTTTGTGTCCCCTCGGGGACCCTGCTACTTTCGCGAGCAGAAGTCGCCCCTTGTTTTCGCCCCTTGGTTCCTCGCCAGAGAGTCTAGGGGGACTTTGGATAAAGTATAAACATGACATCAAAGTTTATAAGGTCAGGAGATCACGTGATATTTTCGTTGCAAAATTTTGTTTCGCGAACTGCTCCTAAACTAACTCCACCACCAATGGTAGAAACTTCGATTAGTTCAGCGGCGGATCCAGGCTTTCACGAAAGAGGAGCGGGCGGTAACTCCATGAGGGAAAATTTCGCACCTGCGAGTGTCAGTTGTACGGAGTCTCGAAAGGTTGGTTGGGGGGTCTAGGGGAAAACTTGAAATTTATACACTTCAATGGTATTTCCTGGCATGTGGCAATCAAATAGGCACATATATTGCAAAGGAGCTTTGAGACCTATAAAAGGCTGTCAGGTAACAAAAGACCCCATCCCAATTGGAAACACCACAAAAGTTGCCAGAAAGTATCTCCTCATAGTGATCTTTGTGAAGCAGAACAAATGGACGCATTAATATTTGTAATAATGTAGGCGTGCTACCCGAAACCTAGCTTAAACAGAGCCCTTGCGATTCCGCGGATAGTCGTCAGTTAGAAACATACACAGTACACCAGTATCTATCTTGTGAGAAGCAAGCGAGTGCCAGCCTGTGCAATTTTCGCACTGTGCTAACGGGGTCTACCCGAACCTTATTAACAATGAATCTTATTTTTGCCGTTCACCATGTTATGAATAACGACCCTTATGAACAAATGAACCTTATGAATATCGGGCTGTCCCCGTGCTACCAGTAACAGGGACATGTGTATATGTACGTACTTTAATCAGGGAGTTTCTATAACACGATCTTCCTCCGCCTGCTAGAGATAAAGAGTCCACGCTGAAAGGGCGGTGTTGACCGTAAGTATAGAATGTCACTAAATAGAAAGTGCGGAACTCGACTGATGTTAGCGAGTAGCATTAGTCACACCAGGGAGCCGCCACGGTACGTGGCAACTTCCTGCTTACACAAGCAGAAATGGGGAGAACTAATTTCTGTACGGGTCTGAAACGAACCCCAGTCTACGTACGAATGCAAAGGCTACGTCGTGCATGCAGTGTGTGACCCAAAGTCATGTATCATATCTAGCTAGCTTCATTATTTGTCCTTTAACATGACGTAGACGTGATGTCAGTGCATAGGTTTACTCAACAATACAAAAATTTCAGCAACGGAATCGGGACTTTGGTTGCCCTATGTACTGTTTTGAGAATAGGATCTTTGTGCAAATGGATACACATACTAGATTCTCAAGTGGCGGCCCGTGGGTCATTTGTGGCCCGCGGTGTTCACTATGCCTAGCGGAAAATGACGAGGAGCCGCAAATATTATGATGGAACCAAGCTGTTGAGTAAGGTTTTGGCTACTGAACAACAGTTAAAGTTAAGCCTCTGCAATATTTAGGAACACAACCATCTATAGCCGCACGTTTGTCACCATTTTGGGAAGTAAAAAGGTACGCGCAAAAGTTACCCCTGGGTAGTTAAAAGCACAATTTGCTTCCGCAATTTTTTCCTTTTTGTATGTCTAGAACGTTTTGTTAATATTTGTATGGAACCAATTTTTATCCCAAATTTTGACAATTCCTACTTTGACTGTTGCAAAAATAGAACAATCTGTACGATCGCTGTTAATTTTTGTCTATTGTTTAGTACTTAACTGGTAAGTGCACACCGGCTAAGCAATGTAAATTTGACAATATTTCCAAGTCGACCCCCATTTTACAGTTGCAAGAAACTTCAGACTACTTCAGTGTTAAGCCAATCAGAATACAAATATTCTCAATGAAATGATGGCCAGACATAGAGTAGGCCGTCGGGACTACTTACTGATGGCCAAGAAGCTGCAAGACTTTTGCACAAAATTGTTAAGCATCTTCACCCGAAAATAGTGAATTTTCTGACCGTCACCCCCGTACCCTTAACTGCCTTGTCCTTTTTTCATCCTTGTGGCGATGTTGAGACTATCAAATAAGGACTTATGCAGTTGCATGTCATCATGTGTATTTTTGTACCTACATAATGACTTAGGACTACATAATTTTGTACTGCATTTTCGTCCGTTTTGGAGTTCCATAGTCAAATAGTGACTCTAAAATTATATAAGTTACACATACATGTCATAGATTAGTAGCCCTTTTTCCTACTTTTGTAAGTTTTTTCTTGTCGAATATGATTTTCTTAAAACGTAAAATCAATTCAGGGGCCGCACCGACAAGGGCCGCGTTTGAGAACCACTGTTCTAGACAATGAACATGTGATAAAAGTTTAATCGGTAAAGAAGCAATATTGTTCCTGGTTACTGTGTATTCCATATTTATGTCAAACTTTAAACACAAGGATAATAATTACGTTAGTTTCTTCTTTGTCTAAATAAATTCATTCGATGATATTTCTCAGAAATCATTCAGCTTCTTGAATGTTATTTTGTCTTTACATTTTCAGTAGTGTTACTTCCTAAGCACCCGGCAAGAATTTTCCAAGTATTATGCTTGTGTGTTGTTGTTTTACTAGTGTACGTTTTGATTGATCTAATAGGAAGGAATAGCACAATGCATAAGCAATGGGGGACCTTGCTTGATAATGCCAGAATAAATATATCTCGCAGTGCATGATACAATTTTAATCTCTACAAATGCCCCCTTCCTCGTATCATATGTTATTTTGATGATGTGAATCATAACGGCACCGATTGCAAACCTCTAATACAAAGTCGAGAGGAGTACTGAATGTTTGTATGTAAGTTACAACTTAATGGCTGAAAGCAAAGAACCATTTTAGGAAACTGCCGTACCATTGTGATAAGCTTATCCCTCATTACCAGGTCTACCGTGCATGGCAATCATGCCAGCAGTCATGTGTTGGCTCTCATCCAATAACTGCATATCGTAAAACTACGAATATAAAATCCACTCTTTCGATGCCGTAATACACTATAAGTAAGAATCCCATGGAAATTACGACGGTTATCAGCCTGGGGATTACTGGGGATAAAAATTGCACCTGTATTCAACCAGGATGCTGGAAGACCCCCAAATGATAAAGTAATGCATAAATGTTGCAGTAGCTCAGCTGGGATGGGGTGAATAGCTTTAAACTCAATTGTTTTGTATGACTGTTTTCTTTGTTGTCACAATCTGAGTTCAAAGTTGAATATTTTTCGTCAATATAGAGTAACAGTTTATGACCTAGGTTTTATCAAATAAAGAGCTCTTTAAGGAGACCTCCTTTTGATTCCTTACATGGCGACAAACACTTTTGCCAGGAACAACTTTTGTTTACCACCTTTCAAACTGTTTTAATCCAACATTTTGCCACATTTCGCCATAAGATTTGGAAAAAAAGGGATTTCGTTTTCAGACAATTAAGTCTCGCAACCTCAAATAAACTTAAAATTTGTAATTAATTATTAAATATATAACGACTTAACTTTGACAACCCACTGAAAAAAATTGGAGCCAAATCGAAAAGGAAACGACGAATTGACAACGGTTTAAACACAGTCGCAAAAAGTGATAGAATTCTGGCTGTCCCGTACGATCGCTGTAGCTCAGCTGAAGGTTTTCAGCTGAGCTAAAAATTGCAAATTCATCTCTCTCACCAAATATTCAATGGAACTTTAATGACGGGTCCAAAGAAAGGTCGGGGAGGGGATGCATCTCACTCTAAAGGTTGATGCGGCTGTTTGACAAGAATACACATTACCAAAATGTAGGAGCACTTTCAGTTATGTTTGGTGAACACAGTGCCTAAGACCAGCTCCAATACAGTGCTATAAATAAACAAGACTTACAAAGTAAATGTTTTTTTTTTTTGGATTTGTCTCGTGGTTGATGTGCTTATCCCGGGCTCAAAATTATGGTCTATAGGCAAAGAGTTCTAAAAGCGCCAGTTTCAGATGAGCTGAGGAGACTCTCCAACCCCTGAAAGAAAGCCGATCACACTTGTCAGGTGTGTATAGCAAGTGAATGAATGAATGGCACTGTTTCCCAACGGTGAGCTTAGTTAGGGGAGGTGTGGGAGAGTTGAGCCACTGGGAGAGTTGAGCCAGGCCTCCTCATGACTTGGTAGGAGGTGAAAATGCTTAGTTGCTGCCATTTGTTTGTACTGAATATTATTACCTCTATTCCCATGTGGGAGACACTTGATTGCTTTGCATCCTGTTACAGTTGTTCGAGAAAAACAATTTTTGGTCATCAAAAGTGAAAAACAGACAATCGGCTATGTAGATTTCTCTCACCTTTATGGTAGATTATAAAACTGAAATATTAGTAGCATTATGTAGCTACTACATTGCTAGTTTATGTTAAGAACTTTCAATTTGATTGATGCAATCAGCTTGCCCAGCCATGGGATTTGTTAAAAAATGTGGTATTGGGGAGAGTTGAGCCAGTGTGTTGGGGGAGAGTTGAGCCATGACTCAACTTTTCCTTTAAGTGACAAAACTCTTCCAAAAGCATTTCTTTATGAATAATCCATATCAATGCAAACATTTATACTACATTTTGATATACTACAAAGGATATCTTTATTTTAGTCTTTACTAAATACAAGGAGGGGGGGGGGGCGGGTTCATATGTGTGCAAAGTGTGTGTGTGTGTGGCAAGGGGGGGGTCTGTAATAGATCACAAACTACTGTTTTATTTAGAATTTTCTTAAAACTTTTTTCATATGTCTGAGAAAATAGAATTTTTTTATGGCAAAAGAGCCCATTAATTTTTTTCATGTTAAAAAGTGGTTTAAGTGCTACATTTGGTCACGACATTATGTGGGGTATCTCTTTAATATAGGCAATTAAAGGGGTGGAAGTTGTGATATAATTACACCTTTTTATGTTCAATGCTTTTTCAATATTTTTTCAATACTTGCAAAGATAGAAACATGTTTGGGCACCCTCCTGCGTATTGGAATACAACAGGGACTGGACAAAAGAAGGGTTGTTCGTAGAGATATCAGCTAGGGTGTTGCAGATTGATAAAACTACAATGTGTATCATTAGGCAAAGACAGTGTGAAGGTCTGCTCCGACTACTGAACCAGAAGATTCGTCCACATTCAAACCTTACCATAATGTGACATTTGTTATGAGGAAAGCATTACTACAAAATGGCTCAACTCTCCCAGCACATTGGCTCAACTCTCTCCATACGCAGGGAGAGTTGAGCCATTTTGATTTTTTTTTTATGTGACAGCGTGCCACACCCAATCGATTTATACCAAAGGGCTCATATAGGCACCATGCATGCCCCAATACATGTAGTCTGTATCATCATTTAAATCATCCTTATAATGTGTTAACTGAGTTGACAGCATCATCAAAAGCAAAAAATGGCTCAACTCTCCCACACCTCTCCTATGCATGTCAGAGGAGCTACGGAAAGCTGACGGTTATTATGTGGGGGAATGGCTATCTGTTACACAAAACTTTTTCCTGTGCCTACAGGTGAACACTAGCTCACTTGTGAGATTAAGTGAGCAAACCCCTGGCTGACAAATGATAACAAACTTTGCATACAAACATAGATTACACCTTTTAGTGATATTAGAATAAGGTTTAGCACGTCATCCACTTAATGGAAAACTGTACATTGGTGTCTTTCAGGGACCAAACATATTTTCTCAATTCCATTTGTATCTGTATTTGTCAATGCGGAATGATATTAAGTGATCGCTATATCTGGTCTTAAATTTACTCTCCGTGGGTCCAGAATGATCCATGTTGTCGGCTTTAGTTACTAATATATTTATAATAATTAAAATAACAAGAAACACAATAAAATTGCTTTTTAACACAATTGCCTTAATATCTGGCCATATTTTGCTATAAATATGGAAAATATGTTTGACACAGTTGCTTTTAATATCTGGCCGTATTTGATCTCCAATAATGAAACTTGCTTTTTGGAAATTTTGTTGGAATTCTAGTCATCCAAGATGGTGAAAATCACAATATGGCCTCCGATGGAAATACAGTATGTTATAAAAATAAGGAAAAATTCTTGAAATATATTTTAACACATCTGAACTATAAATCTGTCCATATTCTATAAACCTTGTTCTAAATGTATTTGTCTGGACATGTCTTGGACGATCAAGGTCAACGAAGAGGGCGGAAATAACAAAGCGGCCGCCAGCATTAGCGGCTCGCCATAGGGGCACGGGGGGGCACTTGCCCCCCCCCCCCAAAGTTTGCAAAGCATGGTCTTCAACTTTCAAAAATAAATAAATAAATAAAACATGTAATTCGAGATGGGTTAGGCCCTCCCTTTTCCTTGACTCGGTTTAAAAGTAAAGAAGTGAATAACTTTCCAATGCAATGCCGCGGAGGTTAAACATTAATAAAGTGCTTTCAAAACAACACTTTTTCGGCGCGCTTCGCGCGCGTTTTCTTAGTTGCTTGTTTGCTTCTATATGTACTTCAGACATCACAAATGGACCTTCCATTAGTGCGAGCTAAGGTAATTGAAACAAATGATCACTCTGTGATATTTGTAATCTGATTAGCTCATGCATCATAATGTCATTTACAGAGTGTAATAGTAATGCTGGAGTTAAATGCCCATAGTTTTACAGACACTTCAGAGCTTTCGGGGTCATTAGATACACAACCCATTAACCGTGTCGATTATCATCCACGACTAAAAGCAGTTTTGCCAAGGTGTCACTTGGCCAGATTAGCATAGGTATCTGTCTACAAAAGTTGTAACGGGCATGTAGCCTAAGCGTATTGTGTTTCCCATAGAAGGAGAGGTTTCCCTTCCCTTGTCCAAATTGACAGCGCCGTTGGCCCACGAGCGGTGTTATGACTGTCAAATGGCATGTTATAAGCAAAAGGTTCTCCACCTCTGTGCTAAAGTATACCGTTTATTTGATTTAAAGTTAACACACCAAACAGTCAATCTAAACTCAGTGAAGTGAGACTTTTTGGCCTAGCTATTTGCATATAGGATGAGACGTCGTTCTGAGTTAGGGGATTTCCCCTCCCCTTTTAATCAAATGTCGTTTCGGAACGGTACTGAGATCCAAAATAGTGTTATCATTTCATCGTTTTCAAGTGTCTTCAGTGCTCGAAATTTTCGTTAAAGAAAACAATCCAGAAAACCAAAATTTTATGGCTTCTTGGCAAACCTGAAACATTTTGTGACACAATGAAAGAAACAAAATATTTAAAGGTTAGGTTCATTTTATACAAATGGATCAAGCCGCTTTGCCCATTTCACCTGCCCCTTACACCTCCCTATGGTTTTATTTATTTTTAAAGTAGTCAGCTCATGACTGACTGCCTGAAATGGTTTTTGAAGGGCTCTTGAAAACTACATGGGGCATCGCTGTAATACATAATAAGAACCATACTCCTATTGTTCTATCCGGAGCTGACCATTAGTATTGCCGGGGGGTCTTCCGAACGTCCCTGAATACGGACTTGAGTTTGCCCCCCCCCCCCCAAACAAAATTTCTTAGAGCCGCCCATGGCCGCCAGTACAACAATTAAAGTATATTAAAATGAGAAAATATTCGTGGTAACTTTTGACCCAGTTGCTCATAATACCTGGCCATATCTTAGGCAAAATAATGAAAACAATATCTTTCATAACATTTTTGTTGGAATTTAGGTTTACCAATACCGGTACGGGTACGTGTGCTACAACACTGGTAGGCAGTGACTAGAAGATCTCTTCAACTTAATGCATGCTTTGCTATCTTGCTTAACCTAACTCTGAAGGATATATTTGGTGTAAAGAAGTAATCCGCATGAGCATAATTATTAGTGTAGAGATTTTTTAATTTATTGAAGTCGTTAATGGGCGTGTCATGTTTACAGAAACAAGGTTTTATAGGAAACATAAGTACATAAGACATTCGGGAGCACCTCTGTGAAATTTTTTGCACATCATGTTAAGCACTGCTCTTCCCTTTATTCTTTTTAAGTTAAGTATAAACAACTCCTTCTTGTCCCTCCAATCATCTAAGGCTTGCTTTATAACCTTTGTTGTTATAATGAATGTTTCTTGTTCTTCTTCTAATTTAGTCTCTTCTTTTTAAATAGGTATGCTGATGTTCTTTTTAGGACCATGACTAGGAATATCCCTTGTGCTTCCTTCTTGCTTCTTCCACCTTTAGTGTTAATGTGATGTGTTTTGAATATGTTGAACTTTAATGCTTTGAATTGCTGGTACTGTAAATTTGAAACTATTCAAGGACATGAGTGGGATCTTAATGCTCGCAGATGGCACAGTCCCAGTTATTTCCAAGCCCCACAAAAACATTAATGTTCATCCACAGTGGAACAGTCCTAACGAGAGTTTAATTCGAAACATATTTGAGTTATTCCTAAAAAAGTTGTCTACGTTCAAATCTTGCTTTTATTTATTCAAAATATCATCCCACGTCCTCCTTCCCTAATGCCCCGTACTTCATTTTCTTCTTCATGACATTGCGTATTTGGTTCTCTTGTTCCAAAGCGTAGGATATGAAGTGCAAAGGTTTTGAAAATTTTCACGTCCCCAGTAATACGTGGTCTAATATTGCCCTTCGATTATGACTTAATAACAATGCGACTGCAATGAAACGCCGAATTTTTTTCACACCTGACCGAAAGCCTAGTGTGTCGGTTGTCAACCACGAATGGCAATTTCTGCCATAGTCGGATAGTGTTAAGCAATGTGTGGTACTTTTGTGACTTATGACTACTTTCGTCATTTAACTATAATATATAAACTCAGTGTACAGTCAGGACACTCCGTATGGAGACAAGGACCTGAAAGGGTCGAGGTAAGTTCCAGGTGTCGAAAATATTGATGAATACAGGTGACTATGCTAAACTGCATAAATGAAACAGTAGGTTTTCATTTCTAGCACTCGAATTTTAGGAGATCCGTACCCCTTTCCCTAACCCCCTTGGCCTTAAAATATACTCGAAATTACGACATATTACTCGTCAGCTTCCTGTGAAAACGCCATTACCCGCAAGCAGGTATAATAAAAATTCCCACCATTGTAACATTAAGTTGCATCATCAACTGACCTTACATTCCCATGTAACTGCATCGTGTCGTTTTATTACACGTTTACTCTAAGAAACGACCCCTGTTACTGCGTAGTACGCGTGAAAGATGTAATTGTATCTGTTTATGTGACCCCCCCCCCCCAAAAAAAAAAAATCGTTATTGCCATCCAAGCTACAGTTTCAGCTTCGCAGCTGTTGCACCGACATAACCTTTCCATTTCCATTTTCGGTGTTTCCATGTGACCTGCGCTTTTCAATAAATGACAGAGGTCTAGCGAAGTCATTTTCTGAAGTACTAATGCACGTTTCTGTAAGTAACGTCAAGACCCAAGTCATTTTCTGTTCAATCATCATTTATTTGTAAGTCTATATTGTGTCCATTCAGTGTGGTAGTTATTTTTGTCCTTTTAGTAATACTAAGAGCAAAAGGGTTTGTGATAATTAAAATGACCGGGTAAACGTATCCAAAAAGATCCCTAACTGTGTTTTGCTCCCTTTTGGACTGATGATTATACCACAAATGTTTTTTGTTTTCTTTAGTACAGTATTTTATTATTAAGTATGTGTAATGAGACTGTTGAACTTTTTTAAGAATTCCTTTGCATTTTGGCTACCCTTACTCCAATTTGTCATACGTATAGCTTGACAATAGAGGAACCTTTTTCTGAAAACTTTCTGTGGCATGTAACACACAATGTGTGACTATCAGTACAAAAAACCTGTGTGTAGCGTAATAGAATTCTTTAACTCATTTCCATGACTTTATCCGTCTCGCTACGAAGCCCAAATCCGAGTCAAAAACACCCTTTGAATATTCGCAGTAAAGGTGAGTGGCTATTATTATCATCCAATTATCGCTGGTTTCGACGTATTGGAATATTCCAACCAAAGTTTAATCCATCCCTCTGGACATTTAAAACAAAACTGCGAGGGTTACGGCATAGAGTGGCCTTCTCAACTACCGTTGTCTGAACTTTGAATCGTGCGTTCCTGTCACTGATATGCATTTCACCGACTTCCTGCCTTTGGTCAAAGACGAATGGGTCGTGAAGACCATTCAGGACTAGCAGAGGCCTTAGAGAAGACGGACGGCCAACACAAATCGATTATTCTTCCGTTGATCTGAGTTGTACCTTAAAATGTTGAGTTTTATCACGTTTGATGTGCTATATTTCATTTTTAGAAACAAAAGAAAAAATAAATACACCAGATCAAAAAACAACAACAACAACAACAACAACAACAACAACAACAACAACAACCAAACGACATAGAAACTCGTTTTTACACTTTTTGCCTTTATTGTTTTATTCAATACTTCAACATAAATCATTCTACATGATTGATAACCCCTCTGAATATACAACAATCATAGCCTCCTGTCCCCCTCTTGAGAGGCACTCTGGGCCCCGAAGTCCACGTCATGGTTCGGTTAGTCTATGCAAGGGATGAATTCATATACGAACTGATAGTTGATCGGTGGCTGCGACGTTAACCAAGATTTTGCGTTTACCATCTTCCATCCTTGATTTTACGGGACAATGTCGAATCAAAGATTCTGTAAAGCACGTGTTGAAATGTTTTCAATGTTTTTGTTTATTTCGGCCAGTGCTGCGCAAGTTTCAATGGTGTCAGCCATATTTTCACGAGCCTCTTCGTCTTCACCACCACTACCGGTCATTATATCATCTTCTACAGATTCCTCTTAGCTGTCGGATCCCTCAGTGTCGTTGTCGGTCCTATTGCTATCAGTGCCATCTCTGTCGGTCACGGTTTCTTCTTCAATGTGCTCTGATGCACTTACTGTCACTCTCAAAGCGTTCGTAATATGAACCCTCACTGGAATGCATAGACTCACCATGTTGTTTGACAGTGCCCGCACTACGAACAGTTTCCGTCTTGCCCCTCGCGGTATTCTTCACGGCGTTTACGAAGCCTCTCTACATGGCGACGGAGAATAAAGCTGTGGGTAAAAGTTGACTGCCAAATGTGACAACAATGAGACTTCCCGGAATTGGTGCCGCCACCAAGGTCTGCTCCAAAATGTGAGATAAACATGTACTCTTCTTTAGTAAATCCCTCGCAAGAGCCTTCCAAGTAGAGCCCTTGTTCAGCCCATTTCACATACCCGGTGGAGCCGAAGTCAAGTGCCTTCAGTATGCTGATGACGTCACACACATGCGTAGTCTCCGACCTAGCCTCCTTCAGGGCCCTTACTGGCACGCTGTCTACTTTATAAAGAGCGACAGGTGCCAGACTGAACTCCAACAAGACCAAAGGACTTCGTCTAGGTAAGTGGCGATCGAAACAACTGCCCTTCGCGGCATCATGGGTTGACGACGCCATGAAAATCAACGGCATATGGTTTGGTTATGGGTCGCCTGAGTCACTTACTTGGAATGACAAAGTGGACCTAGTGGAGGCTAGGTTGACGGACTTCGGAGATCGCTACATTAGTCTGTTGGGGAAGGTGACAGTAATCAATCGTTTCATTTACCCCCTCTTGTGGTATCCGGGCACTGTTCTAGCTGCTCCAGAGGGTGTCCTGGTGCGACTCGAGAGGGCCGTATTTAGTTTTCTATGGTCAGGGAAAACGGAACTGGTCAGAAGAAAGGTGGTGTATCAGGACCCTAGGTGTGGGGGATTGGGCCTCATGCACTTTCCCTCGAAGCTCCGTTTTCTCCTGACCAAGTGTGGTGTTTGTGCCGTTGACAGTGACCTGCCGTTTGCCTACTTTGTCCGATATTAGGGTAGGGGGGGGGGGTGGGATTATCTTTCCGCTGGGCTGGTTCCTTCCTTCGACATTTAGCAACAGTGTATCTCACAGTTGGAGGCCCACGAAGGCATACTGTCAGATGAGGGACACTTTCCGTATCATGTCAACTGTTGGGGACTTTTCGCAGTCCAGTGCGGGGGACCTGTACCGGACCATTTTTGATGACTTGGTTGGTCAGGTCCAACCCAACGACTATGCATCAGGGCTGGAAGTGTGGCGTGTAGACATTTTGTTTGCCAGCGCAACGTACAGAATTCTGTAAATTTTTCACAGTTTTTGTCCGGTCAGGTTTAAGTTCTCCTTTGTTTCTTTGTGTCCGTTTCTACGTACGTGAAAAGCACACATTTGTACGGATGAACTCGCAATATAGTTGTTCCGCTAAAACTATATACAAAATACAAAGGTACAAATTCATTAACATACAATCCAATAATCAAATGACAAGTATACAAACATCGTAATGACAAAAATACAGCTCAAATAAAGTAAACTTAAAGTTAAGATACTCTTACCTTAATTGACCTACCATAAACGCAATTCGCCTTCTCTTCGCACTGTATACTCTAACGGCAATGGTTTGCATTTAGTTCTTGTTCAAAAGGGGCTTGGCTCGGACAATAGCCAGATGGACTACCCATTGTCCTTTGCAGGGGCGTAGATCTCATTTCAACTTTGGGGGGATGGGATGAACTATCGCAAATATGGAAAATGTGCACGCGAGGGCGAAGCGCGAGCCCATGACGGGTGGGGTCCAGGGGCCCGCCTTAGGGCCCCTGGTGGGGTCCAGGGGCAAAGCCCCGGTGGGGGTCCAGGGGTCGAAGCCCCCGGAAGCTCCTGGGTTTTAATGTCTTAGAAGCGCCAGGAAGACTGTTTAAGGGGTTATTTTCAATGGTAATGTTCTTTGGTAGGCTATTGGTATATTCATGCATTTAGGAAATAGCCTACTATTTTGAGCACAAAACTCATTGATAAGCTGCACTGGATTGAAATTGTACAAGAGCAGCAATGTCCTGTTAAGCTTAAAAGGCAGGGATCAACATACAGAGTCATACCAGACAACTGGATTTTGAATTCGGAGATCATTGCAAGACCTGCAAGTTTGCTTGAGATCAGTGGCGTCGCCAGATTTTTTGTGACTGGGGGCCCATAGCTGATGTCGTAACAATACCTCAGTTCCCCCAAGTCTGCTTAAATTACACAATAGTTAATAGACATATTCCTGGTTGGGAAACTCGGCGAACTGCACTGTCTAGGTTGAGTTCCTGGTTTTCAGTAGTCACGTGACGCTAACCGTGCACAAGGATGGTTGATTAGCTCTACTACACGTGCGTACTCGTAGCACAAGGCGTTACATACCCCACTGTGGAAGTACTACCTACCCACCTCCAAAGTAGTACTTCTGTAGCACTACTTGTGAACCTTTATCAAATGGTAATTATGATTTTTTTTCTTTTTTCTTTTTTTTTTGTGAGAGTTTGGTTTTGTCACTTTTCAGTTTTAAAACCCTCCAAACACCGAACGGTATTTGCGGCTGGAGTTACTAGCTATAGTTAGTAGCCTACATACACTGCCAACTTTACCGATAAAGCCTCCGCAATTGTCAACAGACCAAAATAGGGAAATCTAAATTTTTCAGGGCAAAAAATAGCCAGATTAGTGAGAAATTAGGGAGATTGGAACATTTTCATCTAAATGTAGCTTTATAGCCAACTCAATCGACCGTACGGTCGTATACGCCGCGTTATTCGCTAATGCACAGTGAAAGTTGCCATTGTATTTCCACGTTCGTTGCAGCTACTCGTACGCCGTATTGTATGCATATCTCACTGCCGAGAGGTGTCGGCGTGCGAACTACCGGAGTCTCCTGGTAAAACCTGGGGAGAAGTTGGCAGGTCTGTGTCAGTTTGAGAACGACTCACTTTCTTCCTAAAGAGTGGAACTTAGTGCTTATATCAAGTATATATCATGATTGGGTATTTTCCCTAAAAATATAACAGTAAACCGACTTGGTAACGTCCGATAATGAACCGTCTTTTACTTTCACACGTGATAGTATTTGGCTAACGATATACATCAACGCAAAATTGCAGAGTACGACAGTTTAATTCTCCTCAAACAAGAAACGTTGGGGTTGTGGGCCATGGTTTTCTTCGTTTATTTGAACGTTCACAAATACTTACTGATTCAAAAGCTTGCTGAAACCCTTCCAACCCTTGAATCAACTTCAATTCATTTCCATGAATGACTGAACAACACAACACTCAATGTAGCCATATCGCTACTCGATCGATCGTGCACTCTTAAAAAAGATGGGCAAATTTTGCCCAACTTTTTGACCAACACTGGGCATCTATTCAACAACCTAAACAGTTGGTCAAAATTTTGACCAACCAGATTTGGTAAAGTTTGAACCCAATTGTTGGGAGGAAAATTACCCAACTGTTAAGTAAATGAGCATTTCAGAACATGCCTACTTGTTGGGCATTTCTTTCATCAAGCTGTTGGGCAAATTTATTAACCAACCGTTGGTTTTATGTTAACCATTTTTGCCTAACCGTTGGTGCTTTCCTTACTTTAGAATGGCATGCATGCATACTGGGCATCTCTTTCCCAGGAGATTTAGGTGAACTTTGTACACAACAGTTGTTAAAATTGCTTTAATTGATTGGGAAAGACATCATAAGAACTTCTTAAGCAGTTATATATTTATTGTGCGTTGTGCATGTGAATTAAAATATTATACCTGCTGTCCGAAACCCGAATACAAAACAGCATCTATATTGACACGTTCGTTTCAAACGCCTTGGCTTAATATGTTTGGTTTGTCACAGACTTTCGTGTAGGCCTATAATGTCCGAAACAACCAGGTTTAAAAAGCACGTTTGGAATTAAAACACAAGTAGACACCACTGATCTACATACAACTGTGGCAGTTCCATAACGTTCAACCATAGGATTATCACTACGCACAACAAAGTAACGTTTTGAATTCGTGATAGCGAATACCCCGTTCAGTGATCGATAACTGATGTCAAAACTCATACAAAAGTGTGCTAGTTCGAAGCACTATTTTCACACTTTTTGTGAAATAGAGCCCAATTCTTCCGCCAAACAGAATGTCCGAGTATTCCTTCTATGCAAACGTCTAATATGTTAAAAAAGATTTTTCGGAGTATCAACACGAAGCCCCATAATTAGGAGAAATGCAGAGCCACATCGAGTTAAGTGTTCGGTTGTTCGCCGCAAAACCTGTGTTCGGTTGTTCGCCGCAAAACCTGTAGCGAACGATTTGCCCAACTTTTAAGCAAACACTATGCTAATTAGCAATTAGTTGCTCAAAAAGTGGGTAAATAGAAAATATACCCAACCGTTGAATATAAGCTTATCACCATTTTAACCAATAGTTGGATAATGCAATGAACGTGCATTGAAGGGGAGTTTTAACCACTATTTGGGCAAAGTTTGACCAACATTTAACCAAAATGTTTTACCCAACCAAAAACTTGCCCAACGTTTTTAGAGTGTGTGCACGGTCAATGACACGTGTTGCACTTTTCTGAACGTCTCAACATAGCTACTCGGCTTGTACGTGGTGTGTATCGGGTGTACGTAAAGTTTCCTAACCAGGGATGTGTCTATTAACTATGATTACACCTTTATTTTTCATGCGTTTCTGCATTTGCATGCAGCAGTTTTGATCTTCCGTTTGTCACTACATAAAGGTGTGGTCCTGGGAAAGGGGTTCCCCCTCCCCTTTAAGAATTTTTTTTTACTAATTTAAGTTTTTTTAGATGCAAAATGTTGCTATCTTTGGGATGTTTTTGGAACTGATCATATATGGCCGGAAAATGTCCATAATTTAGTGAATGTTAATTTTTGGTAAGGTAAAAGAGGAGAATATGATGTCTATTAAGAGGCAGATACGTTGTCAACAAATCTCCTGAAGCCCCCTCCCTTCTGTCTATTTTACTGCCTTCTATTTCGGGAAAGTTTTTACACAAAAATATGTGCGTGGAGTCCATTGAAACATTCTTGAGTTATTACGAAATATGTCCTTTCCTTCATTGTGCATTGTGAAAGGGCATCTAAGGCTAGCAGATACCTGAATAGGAACTCCTGAAAGCTCTGCATTAATCATATTAATTTGGCGGGGGGGGGGGGGATTAAATAAATGCGTATACTACCTGACATTCAAATGATAATATAGAGTAAGACACCGAACACTTTACAACTATCGTATTTTTACTCCTTTGAACTAAAATCCGGACGAACAGCTGCCAGCAATGAAAAATGAGAGGGAGGGAGAGTATAGGTGCAGGGAGGTGATATTAGACCTCCCTGACAGGTGTAGTAAAAAGGGTGAAGGACTAATAAGAGCGTTACAGAGTGCTGTTTTCGTCATAAGTGTATTAACAATCACCATCTATACCGATAATTGCTCAGCGCGAACTGGCGAAGCTGGTAAAATTTTTTGGAAAATGTAAAACGGCAGATACGTACTTTCAACCTTCTACATCATGCTATATATTAGACCGAAAGATCCCATATTGGTACGAGGTCCCGCACAGATGTATGGAGATGTATATCTGTTCTTCGGAAAGTGTCGTGATCAGAACAGTTTCGTGTATTATTACCTTAATAATGGTCATGACATGGAGTGTAAACAGTGACGAATAATATTTCCATTACAAAACCTGCATTCATACTCTACATCGAGACACTTTCAATTGCCCAACAAACCTACATGCCACTGCCATAAGCCAGTCTTTTACCTATTAATTCGTAAACTTTCAACATTTTGCTGCTGTGCTTCTCCGAAAGTTGCTATCGGAAGATATTTATAACATGAGTGACACTGACGTAAGGTTGGAAGCGCGCGGAGCGCGCGAAAATTTTGATAGATTGCCAACGATTTGCTAAAATTCTGATAGTTTGAGAAACATTTGTCATAGAAAGTGAAGCGAGATTGAAAAAATTTCTTACGAAAATGAAGAATAAGAAATACTTTCCATCATACACGTATCTGTAGACTGAAACATTGGGGGGGGGGGGATGATTACATGGGCCATCCCCCCTAGTCAAATGTTTGGGGCGATATATCCCCCGTCCCCCCCCCCCCCCCGGGATTTACGCCCATGGTCCTTTGCCTGTTTGGCGCATGCTTGGAATGTGGAAAGCTACGGTAGTCGATACTAAACAAGCTTTCATTACATGGCTCCCCAAAATTTACATTAAATTTTAACAATTTATATTTCATAGTTCTCATTTCAGTTCAAATATTAACGCACAAGATGTAGATAAGACTTACCCTTCAACATCGCATTTCACGCACTACGCATATACAACATCGATAGTTGAATCAATTCTTTCACTCATTACAATAATACATAGAATGAACAAATACATATAATACTCAAAAGCAGTCAATGAAGTTAGGTACATAAACATTGAACTATAACGCAAATCTAGCTAAAGGCTCCCCTTGGGGGATTTGAACATATTCAATCAGTTCTCTTTACTAATAACACAAGTTTGTGCACAGGGCGTTTGAGGTAAGAAATAGGGCGCAAAGGCTTTCCATATTTGTCAAGAGCAGAAGTAGCAGTAGTAACCTACACAGAACGAACGAAGCCATCGTTACTGGGGAAAACTTCAGTCACTCTGCCAAGCCGCCATAACCCTCTCGGAAGGTCATCGATCGTCGCGAATGATGACAATGTCATCAACCTCCAGACAGGGCTGCGGGCGATTCCATTTTCTACGAACCTGCAAATTTTGTAAATATTCTCCCTTCCATCTCTTCCAAAACTCGTTTACAAAATGCTCTACCCTACGCCACCTCTTAGTTGAGTACAGGTCTGAATTTTCAATATTCCCCGGAGGAGGGAGGTGCAAGTCAGATTCATAGTTAGAAGTTGATTCGGGATGAACGGGGGTGGAGACAAGAGGTCATTAATAGCCTCTGCGGATATAGGTCTACTGTTGACTATTGCGGCAGCTTCATACATTAGCGTGCAAAGCGAGTCATCGTCAAGGTAACTGCCACTTTGTCTCATTAAGGCATTCAAAATATTTCGTACAGTTCTAATCTGACGCTCCCAAGCGCCACTCATGTGGCTCGCTGTGGGAGTATTTAACTTATGTTCAACATAATCGCATCCACGAGATAACAAAAAATCTCTTATCTGACTTTGGTCAATCTTAGCCAATTCACGGCTTGTTCCAGAGTAAGCACCTACAAAATTAGTACTAACATCTGACCTCAACAAACGTATTGACCCACGAACAGACAAAATTCGACGGAGAACGCCAATGAATGAATCCGTACTTAGACTTACTGCAACCTCAATGTGGACCGCTCTTAAAACTAAACACGTAAACAAGACACCATATCTTTTAATCTCCTTTCTTCCTTCCTTCACGAACCAGGGACCGAATAAGTCAACACCTACATATGTAGATGGAGCAGACGGCTGGACTCCATCAAGGGGTAAATCGGCCATTTTTGGCTCTCGAATTTACCACGAAGTCTTTTACAAGTTACACATTTATAAATTTGTTCAGAGACCGCACTGCTACATCCTATGATCCAAAAACCGTTATTACGGATTGCACCAGTGGCAGTACCACGCCCTTGATGGGCAACTTTATTATGAAAATGAGCGATAATTAACTTAGATATGTGATAATTTCTTTGTAAAATTGCAGGATGTTTTACGCAATCAGGAAAATTAGATTGTCTTAACCGACCACCTACACGTAATATGCCATTCTCATCAATATAAGGGCCAGGCTGAAATTATGCTTTAGTTTGTTTCAAAGCATCATTTCTTTTCTTAATACCCTTTCGATCTATAGGGTCTCTATGTGACTTCAAGATACGAATTTCATTACCGAATGCATCTCCTTGTACCACTTTGAGGATGGTACCTCAGCTTTCTTTAATTCCTCAATTTTGATAGACTTGCAACTGGCGGAACCAACAGAACCCATATTTTAACCCTTTGTTCTTCGTTCCTTTAAAATAGACTTACATCTTAAACACAATGCAACTGCTCGCGTAAGTCTTAGCCAATTAGAGAAAGCCTCAAATCTATCTAATTCGCGTGGACCCGTTTAAGCTCTGGGTCATGTTAGTCAATAGTTAGATCTGGTTCTTCGAGTGAAAGGGAAAGGTCCCTCTCCCATAAAAAATTGTGGCCCATTCATCCATGTCAAGTCCCTTGGCAACTCTTGGGCTGTCATGCCTCGTGAACCCTTGTCAGCTGGGTTTTCGGATGACCTGACCTGACGTGACGCCATTGGGTAACACTTGTGTGATTACGAATTTGTTGGATCCTATAAGCGTGAAACCTGCGCGCCTCATTCGCAATGTAGCCAATAAAACCTTGCTGTCAGTCCAAAATACGTCTGTCGCACTGTCAAATTCTAGTTCACCCTTTAGTAAGGTACTAATCTTAACTGATACGAGAGCGGCAGTTAGCTCTAGGGGTGGAAAAGTTATTTTCAATGAGCTGCACGAGATTTTTCCATTATTAGCGAGCAATGTACGTTTCCAGAATCATTTACAATGCATAAATACGAACATTGACCGTGACTCAAATTGCTTGCGTCGGAAAAATGGTGAATTTGTACCTTATCTATGTTCCCAAAAATGTCGGGTTTGAAGCAGCGAGCTACGTGCAGTGACTCTAAATGACACAGACTGCTTCGCCATTTTTCCCAACGTGATTTGAGGTGTTCAGGGATGGGGCTATCCCAATCTAGCTGATCTCGACAAATTTCCTGGAGAATCAGATTTCCTTGTAAGGTTACATGTGCTATTACACCAAGGGGATCGTACAAGGAATTCACAGTACCAAGAATACCGCGCCTGGTGCAAGGATAATCTTTGAGGGTGATGCGGAATGTGAATTGATCTGCTTCGATGCACCAGTGCATACCCAGCGCCCTCTCAACATGATCAATTTCAAGAGATTCAAACCCCTGGTATTACTGGCTAAATCATCTGTGCCAAGTGACTCCATGACGACGGTACGATTTGAAATAAATTTGTTTAAACGAATACCTCCTTCAGAGCGAATGTCTTTAACCCGTTTTACTAAATCAATGGCTTCATCCTCACTAGCGACAGACTTTAGTCCGTCGTCCACATAGAAATTACCGTGGATAACGTTACAAGCCTCAGAGCCATATTTGTGCTCATTTTTAGAAGCCAAGGACTTAAGCCCAAAATTTGCGCAACCTGGAGACGAAGCTGCCCCGAACAGATGAACAGTCATACGATACTCAATGGGCGGCGTCTCCTTATTCCCATTTTCCCACCAGAAAAAGCGAAAGAAATTACGATGGTCCTTATCTACCTTAAATTGATAAAATATTTTCTCGATGTCACACATAATCGTTATAGACTCATGGCGAAGACGACACAAACCCCTAAGAGTTTTCGTAAGAGAGGGGTCCCGGTAAAAGATGATCATTCAAAGACTACCCCATAAACTTCGCACTACAGTAGAAAACAACCCTAATTTTGTTTTTCTTTTGTGGTAAACATCATGGTGAGGTAAGTAACCCACTTGGCCATCAGGCAACTCACGCTCTGACTCTGGCACCCTTTCGGCATAGCCCTTTAAAACAATTTCTTCCATAAATTGGACATAGGCTTCCCTATACCTAGAATCATGATTGAAACGTCTTTCAAGTTGTTTCAGACGAGTAAGAGCGAGGGCTCTGTTATTTGGAAGTTTGGGATTTCATTCTTGAACGGAAGAGGCATTTCTAAATGTTTATCCAGGGGCGGATTTTGGGGGGCCCAGGGGGCCCGGGCCCCCCTTCCAAAAATTTTTGAAGTTTTTTTCAACTTCATAAAACAAATGACTAGGCCCTACTCCAATTACATAGGCCTTTGTGATGTGTCAGACTGAAATTCATATTTGTTCATTATTTAAACTTCTACCTCAGAAAATAAGTCTTATGTTAATAATTCTTTTACTAACCTCCGGCTGATAACATTTTGGCTTATACTGGTCACAGTAACTTTTTCCAGGCATTGCAAAGGGTTACCCATGAGCGCTGTATTGGATTGCTAATTTCAGTCTATTACCGGCCATGCCCCACAGCATTGGGAACTCTGCTTCTACTTTCAAGGGAATTTCAGAATTCTTTAATATTTAGAGGAATATTTTCAACAACCTCAGGCTTTTAACTATAACTTGCTGCAACATTAGCCTATTCTTTAAGCTTTGTAATTTACTTTAATGAAATGTACTTCGAATTTAAGGTAATACAAGGGAAAAGAAGACTTCAATTCGGGAAACTGCCATCCTAATATGTGGACAACAAAGGCTACTCTCCACTTTCACCCAACCAAAAATTTAAATTTCACTAAATTATGAGCATTTTCCAGCCGTATATGATCAGTTTCAAAAATATACTAAAGACATCACAATTTTGCATATAAGCAATATTAAATTAACAAAAAAATTTCTCTCCCCAGAAGAGCATCTTCCACCCAACCAAAAATTAAAATTGACTGAATTATGAACACTTTCCAGCCATGTATGATCAGTTAAAAAAATATACCAAAGACATCACCATTTTGCATCTGAGCAACCTTAAATTAACAAAAATTTCTCAAAGGGGAGGGGATATCCCTCCTCTTCGACCCCTCCCTCAGGACGGGATCACTCATCACATACTTTACCCCCTATCAAAATACCCTGGCACCACCCTGGTGCACCGCCTCCCCCTTAGACCTCCCCCAGTTCGGACTTTTATACAAATCACTATGACCTGCCCCCCCCCCCTTCTGCCAAATCCTGGATCCGCCACTGTTATCCTCCCATTGGTGGATACCATTCTACAAAATGGAAAGAAATTTGAGGTCATCCTGAGAATAACTACTGGTCTTACGTCATTAAAATCAATTTCCATCATATCTATTATAGCCTTCGGTTAGTTAGATAAAATTTAACGGCACAATACAAATGTGTTATATAGTGTCAAACAAGGTTTAAATATGGTGTAAGTCCTTCCTTTTAGTCCCCTCTTACGACAGGCGGGGAATACCGTGGGCATATTCTAAAACCCCCAGCCCACAGGGGTCCCAACCATGGGGGGGGGGGCTTGGTCGGTTTTGTGGCCCCGACAACCCGCCAGTCGTGGGATGAGTAATAACGGCCTTATGTGCGCATTTAATAGGCGATAGTTGGGGACAAACTACTCGCCACACACGACCTCCTAACCCCACCTGGATGCAGTTTAATGTCATACCCAGGACACATGATATCCTTCGGGGTAACTACTTCCTTTACCTTAGTTTTACATGCAAAATGCACGTGGGACATAGTTACACCAAGCTCAGAACTAGTGTTATGAATATATGTGGGAACTGCATATGTAAGTACCCTATGACTTATGCCAATATCGTCATAAAAGTCACATTGAGAATCATCAACTCCTACAATTTCCCACCCCAGGACTGCCTTTGGAGCAAAGGGGCCATTAGAAGTTGGTAAAACAACCCTCTCTGGAGCCAAAGCCTTGGGACAGTTAAAACCGATAAGGAGACCAACTGCACAATCGAGAATGGGACTAAATTCGTGAGGAACAGACTGTGGGTGGGGCCACATATTGGCAACTTCGGGTGTAGGGATATGTTTTCGATTCGCAGGTATCACGTCACGCGTATAAACTGATGGCAGGGAAATACATTCGGTGCCATTGAATCCCCGGAATCGTAAGCCGCTTACACGAAACGTGTCAACCTTTTGATTAGTGGATGACATTGTTGATAACGATAAATGCGTAGGAGTACCTGTTAAATTCAAATCATCACGAGTACTTGTGAGCATAAAGGAAGTATCATACTGAGTACCAAGAAAAGCATACGTTAAAATTTTCTTTTTATGGGGCACTTTCATAGCAAACTCAAACAGGCACGATCATGGAAGTACTTATAAGACTCTCAGACTTAGCAAAGTTACGAACATTTGCATTAACGGTAGCAGACGTACCGTTTCTCTCAGGATTCCTATCAATATTATTAACAGATTGTTCTGAATTAAACTCAGTAACATTTACTGCACTAGCGGTGGTGCTAACGTCTCTAAGTATTGCATTATTGCAGCTCTCAGGTCACCGTGTAATGATGTAGGGTGACCCTTTGAACATTTCTTACATGAAGCACGATTTCTGCAAAACTTCGACTTATGTCCCACCTTTAAACACCCAAAGGAGAGATTGTTTTCTCTAATATATGAACGATCTAGACGTACCAGTTTTCCCTGATGTTTTTGGTTTCTGAAAATCTGACGTAGACTTCTGTTTAAGTGCATGAAAGGAAGTGACGGGATGACATTCCAATTCAGCTTGTCTCATTATAAACTTCTGGAATTCCTTAAATTGTGGAAAAATACCTAATCGTTCTTGAAAGTCAGAAACAATGTTTCCCCACTTTGAAAGGACATTGAACTTAGCATCTGCTACGTCTAACTCTTTCAACGTTTTGATTCTCTTTAATTCGGTTGCCTTTGCATCCTCAATATCAACATATTTTAACTTGGTCCGTTAAGCCGCAGCGTTCGTAGCGTACTTAGTTTCTTAGAACTACGAGCGCTAACGCTTGATGAAACTTTACCACCCGATTTAGAACTGGAGGATATTGACCCTGTTGAACCGACATGACTTTACTCCGATTTAATTTCCCGTATTACATCACCAACTTTCTTTACAAGAGTATAATGATCAGCTTGAAGAGTTCCAAGTTGAGTCTCTTCAGGACTATCCACCTCCATTTCAATTAATTCATTAAGAGACTGGAACAAACCTTCCAAAGAATTCATTTCAATTTCCACCTTATCTCTCTCCGCTTTAATCAAAAATGTGTCTTTACTATCAGTAAGGATTAGTTCCAATTTCCTAGCAGCTCGTTGCCATGAGTTGACGGCCAATTTCAATTTTCTTTGTTTCTCATTTACTTGATAATCGAGGCCCTATTCAGTTAATGCTTTAGTCCTCATGCTCCTACCCAGAGTACAAGTTTCATCCTCTTCAATGTTCTCAGTTACAGGAACATCAATGGTTCCTTCTATTTCTTACCCTTCATATTTTCCAGCCGAGAATGCCAGCTAAAAGTCCAAATAAGCTTGGCTGTAACTCCAATAAGGAAAATCAAACCAAATACCTTATCTTCAGCTCATGGTTCAAGGTGGCCTTTCACGAATGTAGTTCAAGTCCCGTCCTATAACATTATGGAAAAACCGTTTTACGTTGTACCGGCAACGTCCAGTAAAATGAAGTTTTCCCTGTTGCCGCAGATTAACGCAAATTTCGAAGAAAAGGCTCAGAGAAGGTCTTGTTTTCTTACGGTAACTTGTTTCGCATTTTTCCGGATGAACTCGCAATATAGTTGTTCCGTGAAAACTATATACAAAATACAAAGGTACAAATTCATTAACATACAATCCAATAATCAAATGACAAGTATACAAACATCGTTATGAAAAAAGTATAAGCCTAAATTCCCTTGCAAATACAAAAATATAGAAATCTCTAAACAAATGATACAAACTACACGAATACAAAAATAGAATATCAAAAATACAGCTCAAATGAAGTAAATTTAAAGTCACGATATTATTACCTTAATTGACCTACTATAAACGCAATTCGCCTTCGCCTTCTCTTCGCACTGTATACTCTAACCAGGAAGGTGTTATAAGCTTATAACACCTCCCTGGGTAGACTACCCATTGTCCTTTGCCTGTTTGACGCATGATTGGAATGCAGAAAGCTACGGTAGTCGATACTAAACAAACTTTAATTACAAGTACCTCAGGCAGAAACTATCATTAGGCTGGGGCTTGGGCCTTTTATTCCTCGGTTTAGGTGTTGGTGCCTCAGAGTGACGGACCCCCTGGTCGGACACCTCGCCCGAGGCCGACCTTTTCGATAAAGGTTCTGATTCAGCCCCCACACACAAATCAAACCAGCCTTCCCCGGAGAGTGGGTCCTTCGGCGGAGGCTCCAAGGTAGATTCTCCAGCATCTGATATAGCCGAGTCAGACTCCAAGGAGAGCTGGAGGTCATCCTCCACTGTCGTCAATCCCGCCTCCCCGGTGTCGGAGAGCCCGCCTCGAGGGTCCCACACCACGTAGAGGCAAGGAAATCCTGTACCACTTGATTCGCCACCTCGTCAGGTGAAGGGCATTTGGGTTCCTCCACCATAGGTTCTGGGCCTGATTGCGAGGGTCCAGGTGCCGGCTCCACATCTCCATTGGCACGAGCAGAGTACGATGTGGGGCAGGCACCAAACATACGTCCCTCCTCCCCATAGAGTTTGCACCACACCTCGTTGGGACACTCCGCTTTGCCATGCCCCAACTACAGGCATCTGCTACAACGTCTGTTGGGACTTGACTTGGTTTCACGCCCCTCCACTCCACATTTAAAACAGGTACGGGGCTACCCGAAAATACCTGATGCGGGCCTTGGAACCCTGGATGAAGAGGAAAGACGGTATGTCTTTCTTCAGCACCATACGGAACTGCCTCTGACCATTGAGTTTGCCCTGCACCTCACCTTCACCGTAGGTGCACAACCGCATATCTGAGACAGTTCCGTACTGCCCTCGCATCTAGGTCCTGTTTAACCCAGTGCCGTCCAATACTTCGTATCTATGTGGCAGCTCAGGCTTCTGGTACCGTATCTTGTGAGGAGTATCCTAAAAAGAACTAGCGTATTTATAATATCATCTCAGCTTAGAGGGACGTGTTCAGTTTCCAAATGTCACAATCGCATACAGTATTACCCGATAATACGTCTAGGTAGCATGGCGTCATCGGTATAATACCGTTTCCTATCAACCTTCATTCATAATCACTCTAAAAATTTTTGATAGATGAGGTGTCTCACCCTTGCGGAATGACTCAGTTTTTAACATGTCTAAGCTAATGGGAGAAAAGAAGAGACGCGGTGTGTACTTAACGTTACTGATGAATGGCACGATCCCAATATTTCAGCCTAACAGCCGTGGCGTTCAGCAGCAGCGTTACCTCAGGTCAGCGTCAGAACACAGAAGAGTTACGTAGTAAATTAATCACCACTGGAGGGGCACAAGACTTTATCACGTACAGCATGCCATGGCTTCAAGTACATCGACTTGGTATCATATACCTTGTTTGGTGCATCATCATGATTCGGAGCGAGATGGGTACTCCTAGGGGAAAGATGAGCACATCTTAGTGCAGAGGAGCATTACCGTGAGTGTAGGCCACCTGGGAGCCCCTGAAGTCTAATCGCGTTTTGTAAATAGTCTCCCCCTTTTTAAAGCCCCATAGAAATGTTGTCTCGTACCGGCCAACTTATAAACATCTACTTTGCTTTTAAACTTCGACAATGTTACTACAGTGCCTTTCTTGCTCCTTCTGCGATGGGGCCGGGGAGAACCAAACTGTTTTGGTGTACTAACGAACAAGCGACATAATGACAAACTAGAAGGCCTAGTATGTTAGAACTTTGTGCAGAATTTGTGATTATTTGCACCCTCGTTCAGACGGTACGTGGGGTATCCCCTCTTGCGTTGAGCTTTCATGGACTGATTGCCGTGTGACTCATTGGCGAGCAAGAGCATTCCATAGACAACACTAGCCGTACGTGCTCTGTCCATATAGCCTTGCTCAGTTGCATTCACCCCAAATCACCCCTTTGGTCATAACACGAACTGTGTGTGTAAAACACCACCAACAGTCGGGGAGAAAAAAAAAGTAAACGCTTTAAGCCCCTCATGTAGGACATTCCGGTGTTGGTTCGTATTTCAAAGACGCGTTCTGGTGGCGTTTCGTTTTCACACGTCTACGTTTGAGGAGTTTCCTTCGTGGTAGGCAGGTCATCCCTGGCCCATTCAACAAGTAGTTTATACGCTTTCTAGCTCACGGTAGTACGGAAAATACAATTGCCTACGTGTATTGACTCGTTGATTAGATAAATTTTTTGGAAGATCCCTGTGTCAACAGACCAAAGCAGACATGGCCCGTATACATACAGTGACAGCCAATTCATGCACAGCGCCGTGTTTACTACTTACCGCTGATGCAAGGGAAGTTACATTTGTTCGGAATATACTTGTGTTACATATGTTTTGCGCTAATGTAGGCTAGGACAAACATTCGTAGGCCTTTCACAGAACATTTCATCCTCAGTAACCTCAGTAACCCCCCAAAGTCTGCTTAAATCGTACCTTTTTCACGCTCCTCTGCGACTGTATACAACAATGGGGGATCCTTCATCTCTACAGGAAAGTGCCGTCCTGGGGGGGGGGGGGGAGGGGAGGTAGTGTCCCCTACCTTTTGAGAAATTTTTGTTAATTTAAGTTTAGTTGATAAGATAAGTTGCTCAGATGCAAAATGGTGAGATCTTTGGGATATTTAAGTGATCATATATGGCTGGAAATCATTGTTAATTTAAGGTTGCTTTGATGCAAAATTTTGCTGTCTTTGGGATATTTCTGGAACTGATCATATATGGCTGGAAAATGTTGATAATTTAATGAATTCTAATTTTTTGGTTAGGTGAAAGAGGAGAGTATGTTGTCTAAGGGAAGGGTATGTTTCAAACAAACCTTCTGATGCCCTCCTCTGGCTACTTTACTGCCTTCTATTCGGGAAAGTCTTTACGCACAAATACGTGCGTGGATTCCACAAAAACATTTTTGGACTATAACGAAATTTTTCCTTTGCTTCATTGCGCATTATAAAAGGGTATCTAAGGCTGGCAGACACAGGTAAAGAGCTTCCTGCGAGATCTGAATTAGTTGTATGTAATGAGGCACGGACATGATGCTCATTACCTGACATCCAAATGATACTATAGAGTATGATGCCGAGCACTTTGCAACTATATGTCGTATTCTTACTAAGTTTGAACGAAAATTCAGACGAAGTGTCCAGCAATGGAGAATGGAAGGGAGGGAGAGTATAGGTGCAGCGAGGTGATAGTAGATTTCCCTGATAGGTAGAACAAAAGGGGTGAATGACTAGTAAGTGCTTTTCAGAATGCTTTTTCATCGGAAGTGTAATAACAATCACCATCTGTACCGAGAACGGCTGCGCACGAATCACTCGGTGAAAATTTTTGCAAAATGTATAACGGCAAATACATACTTTCAACCTTTCACACCATGCTAAAAATTATATTTAAAGATCCCGCATTGATGCGAGGTCCTACAGAGATTGGAGATGTGCCTCTGTTTATCGAGAGTATTGTAATCAGAAGAATTTTACATTAAATAAGATTTCCATGAAGAACACCTGCTTTCAGGCTCTGTATCGAGACACTTTCAATTCCCCAACAAACCTATATGCCAACCAAACAGCCAGTCTTTGAGCTGGAAATTATCAAACAGCTTTTAACTTCTGCTGCCGTGCTTCTCCGGGAACTGCTATAGGAAGATAGTGATAATAGGCTAAGAACAATACTGACGTGAGGTTTGAAGCGCCGAGTGTGCGAAACTTTTGATAGTTTGCGAAGGATTTGTAAAAATTCTGATAGTTTGAGAACTATTTGTGATAGAAATTGATTTTAACGGATCCATCACTCGGTCGAAAACACACCTCACCTTACCCCGTTTACAGAAATATTTACTTAAGACGCCTTTTGATATCATTTTCAAATTATCAGTTTTTTTTTTTTTTTTGAAATCGATTGGGGGCACGCGCCCTGATATCGACGCTACTGTATTTATAAATATCATTTGAGTTGACTGACTTTACAGCTGCGGGTAAAAAAGTATCCCGTAACAATACATTGCAGATCTCATTTAGAGTATTTCTTTGTTTACGACCGTCTTCGTGATTATCGAGCATGCTTGGTCCATCTAACTAAAATAAAAAGAAAACAAACTAACAAAATTTCAGGATTAAAGTAATGATCGTAACAGTTAATTGCTTTCCTAAGATGTATTTTAATTCGACGTTTTTCTGCCCATAAGATCTGAGGTTCGCTTCAATCGATCGGTTAAATTTAAGCTTTTTAGTTAGCGTAGGTTGGACTAGGCCTACAGAATTACGCTTAGGGGCCTAGGCCTAGGATCTGACTTAGAATAAAACCTAGATGACACTTTAGGCTACGCATGTTCGCAGAGGAGAGCAGCCACTCTTTCGGAAGCATTTGGTTTTAGGCTTAGGCTAGGCTTATCCGGATTCCCTCAACGCTCGTAGCCAAGGGGTGTTTTCTTGGGGCTTTTCAGTGCGGCAACCTGTCTTCCTCCTTCTTGGCCCATGACCTAAGAAGTTTGTGCAGCAGCTTCTTGGTCTCTTCACCTTCTGAAGTTGACTCAAGGTCCAACTTTGCCCTGACTTCATTTTCAAGGACGCGTTGATGTTGCCTTTTCGCCTGGCTGGATAGTTTCTGCCGCCAGACTTTGCAAAGCCCCCTTCCCGCTCAAAGGATCGCTGAGTGACTCAGAGAATTCCTCATAGCAGTTCCGAGACTTCGGGAGTCTGGGTGGGTTTCTGTGAACCCTCAGGTGCTGAGGTAGCCTACAGTTTTCTTCTCGATGCCGTGTTAAGAGTATCAGCGTGCTGTCTGATTTTCCTGTACTTTTCTTCTTTTAGAAGAATTCTAACTAATTAGGCCTATGATGGGGTGTTCTCTGACTACAAGTTATTTTCTCTTCTTCAGAGTCTGTGGTGTCTTTAGGCGAGGCAGGTATATCGGGTATTAGATCCGTAATATCCATAGGTTCCATGCTCCTCCCTAGATCATATATCTTCGTGTAGCTTTTTTTCATATTTGTATATTTGGACGTGAAAGTGAATACCCCAAATACTGGGTGCTGATTGGACGGAAGTTTAAGGCTAATTTAAAGCCTTTTAGATCTCACATGCATTTGTGCTAGTTTGCAGTTCTTTTTGACTAATTTTCGGTAGTTAGGATCCCGCTTTTGTGGGATCAAAGGATGTACGAGTGTTTCCTTTCGGTATATGTCAGAGATTCGGCACGGAATTCTCAGAGCATCTAATCTACGTCTCATTTTCCGAGGAAAAGAGAAGCAAAAGGAAATGCAAGGGGGGTAGGTGGTTCACTACCTGACGTTACCAAGTCGGTGAATTGTTATATTTTAGGGAAAAGTGCCCGATCATGTTAAATATGATCCAAGCGAGAGCTTTAAATTATTCCACTCTTTTGGAGGAATGTGAGTCGTTCTGAGATTGACAAATAAGAGGTTTTATGAAAACCAACTAGACCGGTTTCTGTTCTTCGCTCTGTGGGCAGAACGTCATCAGTAGTAGCGTTTGCGTACTGTGTAATACTAAGGCAGGGTTTGTCATGTTTTATAATGCAGCTATGAGCGCATCAAGTAAGATATCGTCATAACTTTCTTCTGTTTCGTTTGACTCCTGGTCTGGGGAAAACCTAGATTTTACAAGTAAATCTTTGAGATTTGGTGCACTTTATAGGCTATAATAGGATGGTCGGGAAACAGACGGGACAGTTGCTGGTCACCTGCAATAAATTATATTCCAGTGCTTTAATAAAGCTTCTCTTAGTCTTAGGTGACTCGTTTTAATGTGTGGAATGTAGGTTGTCTTGAGAACGAGTAGTGGCGCTGTTTTTTGTTAACTTTCAGAGCTATATATTGGGACCTAATATATGGCTTTCATAATCATTGCCGTTATTGGATGAGGCTATCTCCTCTGGCGAATAGTTTTTGTTAGAAGTTTCTCTGTAGAGGAATCTCTTTTCTCTAGAAAATCGTTCTCATTACTGCAAATTCTAGCGTATCTCAGTACTTCACCCTTTAAGAAGCCTTTAAAAGTGGCTAGTGGGTGTGCAGAATTTCGATCGAGGTATTGAAAGCTGTGGGCTTAGTATAGACTTTGTGTCAAGAATGCCACTAGATTGAAATTTAGTACCTTTGAAAATTTTTAGATCTAAGTATGTAACCTCGTTGTTAGAGACTTCTATGGTGAGTTTCAGAGAAGAGTTAATTTCATTCATTTTAGCCACCAAATTAGAAAATTCAAATGTCGTTTCCTTATACAGTAGTAAAATTTCATCCCTGTAACGAAGCCATTTTAGTATGTTTGGATCTGTCGGTATGATTTTCAAGTCTATGCATGATAATATCGCAGATTTCAGGTGAAGATTGGCTTCCCATAGCGCATCGAATTTTTGGTAGGGAAAATTGGCCATTTAACTCAAAACAGTTCCTTTCAAGGGCGAGTTTCATGAGAGCAAGAAGGGAAGTAGGGGATATAGGTTTTATCCCGTAAAGGTTTTTAGGTGCGTTTTCAATAATAAAAATATTGAAAAATGATTTATTGAAATTTTATTAGAATGTTTTATAAATATTTTGAGAATATCATATGAATTTCAAGTAGCCTAACATTATTACAATATTCAAGATCCAATAGGAAAACTGAATTTTTTGTCTTTAATCTGCCATAGTATGACAGTCTTATTACTGTATAACACTTCTGGGCTATTTTTAATTCAAGTTTGGGTGTTATTATGAAACATTTTATTCATATTATTAAAATGTGTTAGTGTAACATGTAAATAAAAATATCTTCAAAATATTTTAAAACCATTTCAAAACAAAAGCATACACAATGAGCATTTTAAAGTGTTTGTACAGTTTTGGCAAACCTTCTACAAGCACTAAGAATCATATTAATTAAGCAAATCATTTTCTTCTGTTGTCAAGAAAATGATTTGGTTATATTTTGGAAACATCACAAAAATATATTGCTGAAATATCTTTCTAACATTTCAGAAATGTTTTGCTTTCTGATTTATTTTCCTATTTATATCCCGTGTTTGTATCAATCTGAACACCTTTTTACAAATTGAAATTGTTCATTTTTACTACTTTTAGGGTTATAGAATGATACTATAGAAATATTTCCGAAATACTTAAAAAATGATTTATTGAAATGTTATCAGAATGTTTTATAAACATTATAAAAACATCATAGAAATATTTAAAGTAACATTATTACAATATTCAGGATGTAATACGAAAATCACATTTTTCTCTCCGATCTGCCATAGTATGATCGTCTAAGTACTGTATAACACTTCCGGGCTATTTTTAATTCAAATTTTGGTGTTAGTAAGAAACATTTTATTCATATTAATAATATGTTTTAGTGTAACATGCAAATAAAAATATCTTCAGAATATTTTTAAAACATTCCAACACAAACACACACACAACGAGCATTTTGAGGTTTTTTTTTTTTTTTAATTTTGGCGTGCTTTCCACAAGCATTAAAAATCATATTCATGAAAAAATCATTTTCTCTTGTTAACAAAGAAATTTTTTGGTTATAATTTGATGACATTAAAAGAAAATTTTTTAGTGAAAATATTTTTAAATGTTAATGAAACATTTTTGAAATATTTCAAAAACATTTTTCCTCCATATTTCTATGTAACATTTTTACGCCTTAAAGTGATACTACCTGTTTAAAAAAGGGAAATACATAACACTGCCTTGTCCAAAGTGTTGGAATAACGTTTAAGCAGTCCATCCGAACAATAAAGATAAAAAAGATCCCTCACAAAAGTAGTTGTTCCAAATACTGTTTCAATTATCGTAAAAACCCTTACTCAAAGTCCAGATATGGGCCAGATATGAAATTCCATATATGGGCCAGATATGGATTTCATATCTGGCCCATATCTGCTGCAGATATGGGATTTATATCTGGGCCAGATAAAAAATTGGGCAGATATAACCCAGATCTACGTCAGAACCAGATCTAAGCCATGTATGGCCAGATAATGTTTTATCTGGATCAAGTCTTTATATGGAACAGATAAAATTTTATCTGGACCAGATATGGTCCTTGTATGAGCAGAATATATTTCCATATACGGTCCATATCTGCACCAGATATGGAATTTATGTAATCACAGTGATATGGGCTTCTTATTTTAAACTTCATTACGCATTTGACTCTAAATTTTGTTAACTGCGTAGTGCATATTTTACTTTCAACTTCCTAAATCATGAAAAATGTAGGTTTAGATACAAGCTCCGCCCAAATATGCAAATCATTTGCCTAAGTTCACTTAGTACACTGCGGTATTAACAGAAGTGTAGCCACTAAATAACTGCAATGTCTGGGAAGGTGATGCTGTATCCAAAACATGTCTTAGTTTGTAACAAGCATAATCCAAGAATCAAATCAAATAAATAACAAAACAAACTAACAAAATGCTCATTTGCATATCTAGCATATCAAGTTATATCTGGCTTGATATGGCCATATAAAACTTTATTTGCATATCTGGAATTGCATTGTATCAAGTTATATCTGGCTTGATATGGCCATATAAAACTGTATTTACATCTGGAATTGCATTGTATCAAGTTATATCTGGCTTGATATGGCCATATAAAACTTTATTTGCATATCTGGAATTGCATTGTATCAAGTTATATCTGGCTTGATATGGCCATATAAAACTTTATTTGCATATCTGGAATTGCATTGTATCAAGTTATATCTGGCTTGATATGGCCATATAAAACTGTATTTACATATCTGGACTGGCAAAAGTCAAGTTATATCTGGCTTGATATGGCCATATAAAACTGTATTTACATATCTGGACAGACATTTCATCAAGTTATATCTGGCTTGATATGGCCATATAAAACTTTATTTGCATATCTGGAATTGCATTGTATCAAGTTATATCTGGCTTGATATGGCCATATAAAACTTTATTTGCATATCTGGAATTGCATTGTATCAAGTTATATCTGGCTTGATATGGCCATATAAAACTTTATTTGCATATCTGGAATTGCATTGTATCAAGTTATATCTGGCTTGATATGGCCATATAAAACTTGATATAATGTATCAATGCATCAAAATCTGGCTGTATATCTGGCTTGATATGGCCATATAAAGACTGTATTTAGCCAGGTATATCCAGATATAAATCCATATCTGGATTTGGAGTAAGGGAATAACGACAAAAACTATGAAAATCGAAAATGATTCCACACAATCTTTATTCCATTCCAAGGGCGTAGGCTAGGGGGGTGCACTGGGTGCACGTGCACCCACCCGTTGATGCAGAGGAGTTCCGCCCTGGCCTGGGAAGCAGAAAAATGCACTCCTTCTGTTTCCAACGGCTGTGAAAACAAGGACGAACATGACTTTTGTCCGCACACCAACCTACAACGGTAAGTTTGGTAATTGAATTACAGTATGCGCCTTGATATATATGAAGGTCTAGAGCCACGGTATCTCTATATGTGCTGAGAACCCAAAGACAGTCTCTCATTTATTCAAATTGCCTTAGTGTGCGTGTGGAAGCTCGGGTTTTACTCAATCCCAAACTTATTTTTAGTCCAATGATTATCTCTCAGACTGAGAGTTAAGACATTTAAGTATTTTGTAAATAATAAAATTGACGGATCATGTGTTGTCCATGTAAACTTGAGGAAAACCCTATTGTTTTCTGTTTGAAGCTCAAGGTTATTTCAAGTGACCAGCAGAGGTCAAAGTCTTGAAAAATCTTGTAGAAGGAATATCTGAAGAACAAAAAAGTCTCTGAAACCTCGTAGGAGTCAGTGGCGTCGTGCCCATTGGGGCCCAAATTTTGTCAAAGGTGTCCTAAAATTTTGTGTAAAAATGCATTTAAAATCCTTCACATGTCCAGTTAATATGAGAAATTAACTGTTTTCGGAAAATATAACTCAATGGAGTTGTGTTACCCCGTTGCATGGTTAGGTCAGTTTGCTGGGTAAGGCTGTTCTTTCATTTCATGCAAATTATCTTTGGATGAAGGGGAGGTCGTACATGGACAAAAAGGTGAGATAGTTGGTGATAATTAGCCATTTCCGACTCAAAAAGCAGAATCAGTTCCAATTTAATTATGTGAATAGCTACTTATATGTTGTGAGCGTTAATACCGAACTAGTGTAAGTAGTCGGTGGACAATCAGCTAGTAGGGGAAAGTCGGAAGCAGTCTGACCGAGTCTGGCCGAGCAAAAGGCGCACCGTTTCCCTCCTCCCGATTGGTCGTCATGCGTGTTTTAATATGCTTCAAGATGTTTTAAAAATAGTGGCACCATTTTGCATCTCAGCCTGCTTTCCAAAAGCAAATCTTTTCCAAAGGGGATTGGGACACTCCTTCCCCTTAGGCCCTCCCCCAGGACAGCGAAAAATCAGACCTTGCGGCCCTAAATTAAAACTTGTTTTTCTTTTGAAGGTTAACCACTAAACAAATAACAGTAGTTTCTGAGAAAAACGGTAAATCATATATTTATGAAGGTATTTACCTTCATATTGGTCATTGTGCAAGCGCGAAGCCAATGAGAGGGCGGTCACCCACCCCCCCCCCCCGCATATTTTGGTATTTTATGAAGTTTCATTCTTACAATAATGCTGGTATTTCCCCATTTATATCTGGTAAATGGGCCTGGGAAGTGTCATTTCCAGCGATCTGGGAGGCATTTCGGGCCAAAATTTTCTTGCTCCGCGCCAACCCATGGTGGCCCGGAGCGCTGACAGTCTGTCTATGGACTTGGTCCTCCTTGACAAATACCTGGCTACGCCCTTGTTCCAGAAGGAGGCATCATTTGTTTCTAACCAGTTAACTTTTCTCAATGTCAGTCGGGCGATTCACAGTCTGCCCTCACCTTACACTTGCGCACGCACTGAGGAACAGTGATTAGAAACAATTATGGCGGAGAAACGTAAAACGCAGCTTACAATTTTCGACAGTTTTTCGAGGAAGAAAGGTGAACTACGTTCTTAGTGTTGATTTATGATACGTCCTCGCATAGAAGCTCATTTCCCAATTATTAGCTTGCATTTCATGCAATGGTAGTTTTACATTTTATCTGGCAATTTTCTGATCGTTTTGCAATTTGCTAATTTTTTATTGATCAAGTGAAAATTTTATTGCAAAACGAAAATTCAAAATAACGGCTGCTTTGATTCTACTAACAAACCTGGAAAATGCCATTTCCGGCTGTCTGAGGGGTCGCTATTTTTCAAAATTTTCTGTACGCTCCGCGCCAACTGATGGTGGCGCTCCGCTTAGATAGTCTTTCGGACAGTCACCGCTCATAGCCCCCCTCCCATAAAAAATTATTTTTGCACGACGCCCCTGGTAGGAATGATATCTGGAGAGGACAATAGGTCATTGAGTTACTATTTGACATGTAAGATGCACATGAGAGTATAACTGAGCTCTTAATCTGTGTCAAGGTCATTTGAGGTCAGCGGAGGTCAAAGTCTGAAAGCCTTGGGAATACCTATCAATCTAGAATATGAATATTGCGACATTTTATTTGAATAAAAAAGACATGCATTAACAATTCGTGTACTATTTCAAGTAAATTGAGAAACGGCAGACAGGGGATCACTTTTTTTAAAGGCTGGGTACATGTGGCTTAAGTCTCCTGAAATGCTGTTTCCGGCCATCTGGGGGATTTAAAAACCGAAAATTTTCTTGTATGCTCCGCGCCAAGCAATGCTGGCGCTCCGCTTAGATATTCTTCCTGGTTCCACCTACCTGAAATGTGCACCTCCCCATGCCAAATGCAGCCTACGCCCTTGCATTCAATCCCTCTCCTGGGTGAACAAACCAATGGGAGTGCTCTAATATATGAATATGCAAAAGGCAGCACAACGAAAGGTGCCCACGTATATGCAAGCGAACGAACACTGAACACTTGATAGGCTATTCACGCTATAGGCTAAGTACTTGAAAACTGACTGTAGGCCTGCAGTACCATGGAGCTGGCATCCGAAAGGGTTTAATTGGCTCCATGATAGTAAATCGAAAGGAGAAATTTCTGTTGAAGCCCGCCCGACCAATTTCTGAACAAACTACAGTCCTCGTGAGCTACTCGATAACACCACAACTTGGGACTAAGTATCAGCAAGGGTTGCTACCTGGAAGGGAAAGACAGTAAAATTTGTGCAGTTTGTGAGCTTTCGTGATCATCGCAGAGTGTTTTTGCATGATTCTAAAGGCAGACTCAAGAAAATACGAGTAAATCTAACTCGATTTACCCACGAGAAGGGCCATCGATATAATATGTAAGTACTACCTCCGACGAATAATATTGATCAATTCTTGAGTCATTCAAATCATCGATGGTCAACGATATCAGCTTGGAGTCTGACATCTTAGATGCTTACCCTCCGTCGCAAGGTCATACCATGGAGCTACTACCTGGACATTCTTCCCTGTTATGTTTCCCAGCTAAAATGTACACAGTTGTCTTGATTGAACCAGGGAGTGCTGATACAACAGACACAAATTCTTTTACATGTTGGAAACTCTTGGAGAAACCATCTACAACAATCGAAGTTGACCGAGGGAAATAACACATTGCTCACAGAGGAAATCGACTCGAGCCATACAATTTTACGACTTCGACTACCATACTTCAGGTTAGTGCTCTTGCCATAGTCATCGACATCTGCAAACTCGACACAGTGTATCGTTGTCCAGTTTACGTAGATTATTTGATATGTAGACCTAGCCTACCGCTCAAGGACAAAGACTTGGGATGTGGGGAAGTAAGCAAGTGTATAGAGGTGTAACTGGTTACCGTTACAAGCGTAGTATGCAAGTGTCTTTTTGAATAGTGTTAGGGGTGAAATTCACTAACACGGGTAGTATGATGAAAACCGGTGCTTTTTTTCAAAACCTCAAGTGTGCTGTGCAGTGTACAACCTTCAAAATCACTCTATTCCCAGTCAATGCATGAATAACCGAGGGAATATGCATCTCATGCACAGTACTTCGGTACATAGGCCTACAGCTGCGTGATCCGTTGAATATTCATATAGTGTTGTGATAGGCGTGGTTTGAGCTGTTTGTAATGAGGACGTTTTTTTTTCAAAATAGCCTGAAGATTTTGACTGTTTTCGTACTGTTTCTTTATATTTTGCCATTCACACTACCATTTTCAGTCACTACATAAACAACTCCATCCATGAATAGTATTGTTAGTGTATTGGCAAATAAAGGAAAACATTAGGCCGTATGTATTTTCCTTTTCTTGAACAGGTAATATCACTTTAAAAACAATATTTCAAAAATGTTTCGTGTTTACTGGGTATGGGTCATGAACAGAGTATTGAGAAAGAGAAAGGACGATTGCCCACCACTTCCCAACCACCGCGGCCATTTTATTGCATGGTAACAAATTTCAGCAAATCTTGCAAGGGTAGCTACCTTAAAAGTGGCAAAAGACTCCAAAGTTTTCACACTGTTTCAGCTAATAAGCTTCCCAACATTACCTTTCAGCAATTATTTTTAAACGCAACTATAGCAGATCAAACTCATTTTAAGACGGCTGAAAGTGTTCGCAGCTCAAGTTGCATACCGATGCGACTTTTTCTTTCGGCAATAAATAAACAGTCACACTTGTGGAATGTTTACAAAGTAAAAAAATCTTTTACTAAAGATAGCACATTCAGTGTCAGGGGTGTTCAAATTTTCAACATTGTGAAAGTAAAATTATCTTCACTCAGATCTGATAATTAAAAAGGTGAAAAAGATGATTCAAGAAATGTGTTCCTTTTATCCTATAGACAAACATTATCCAAGAACAATACCCTGAAACAGAAAGGCAAACGAGATTAACACAGATTTAACAGTCTGTCAAATGTTACTTCACACAACACCAGTCCTGTGCTATTAATGTAAAATACCTGCCAATCTGCAAAGGTAAATTAGAAATTCTTTGCAGTTGGAAATGAAACTTGGATGCCTCGTTAATGGTTAAACGTTTGACAAAATACATTAAACTGAAAGCAGGACGTAACTCTTATCACGGTTGACGCAGCCGAAAGTTCTACATAAAGTTATATCAGGGCTGATTTTCTTCATTAAAGGTATGTAGAAATCTTATTTAATATTCCCAAATATGACATTTTAAAGACAAACCTTTGTATCAAACATATCATTTTCAGGGATACTTAATAACTCAGCAACATATATACGTAGCAAGTGATTCTCATGCTACTTTTACCTTTTTCCTAATTCTGAACAGGATATATTATGAAACGTACTCACTAGAAGGAAACGAATATCTCGTTACTTTTTCAACTTAATTACTACCGTTTCTTTTTCATTCAAAAATTCAAAAGCCGCATTTAGAATTTTACTGTGGTCAATTGCTTCCTTGTTCTTAAAATTGACGCAGAAGGGCCCGGTATTCGTTTGAATTAATCACGGATTCATATACTGTTGAAAACGATCTTACTCCTAAGGTATGTGATTTATTACATTAGCTGTACCTCGTTCAAAGATTCTGTGTGTTTGAATTCTAGACAATAGTAACAATGGTTAACAAACGTTAGTGAACATGTTACAGTTTCTGTAACACAGATCAGTTTAAACTGGACATGCTATGTGTATTGGGTACGAGTGAAAGCTCCTTGCAGCGGGGTTCTAACGAGTGGGTCTTTTCCTGCTCATCCCCTATTATGCACTTCTACATTTTTTGAGATGATCCCAAAGCTACACCCTAAAGTTCAAGTTTACTTCTCTCAATTGTAAGATGCCAAGAGATCGAATCTACCCGCGCTTTATTTTAAAGTTTTTAACTTGAAGAATTTTCGCAATGTTGATGATATGTATGGCCATTAATAATTAGTCTGTTTCGAAAGTGCTGCGCGGCCTGCTTGCATTAAAATACAAAATTCTGCTCATCATGTGTCTGTCTATGAAGACGAAGCCAGGACTTACTGAAAAAAATTGTGGATTTTTGATTGTGCATGGTTTTTTCTACCTTCATACTGAACAAAAAGATCACAAGCGGGGACCAAACTGTTCATTCGCTTGACACAATCAACTTCAAACGTTTTGGGCGGATGTCCCCAGGGCTTTGTGCGCCTTGATTTGACAAAGAGAGGAACGAAAGTTGCTAAATCAAAGTAGTTGATTATTTCATTGTAATGACCCAACAAAGGTTAGCACATTACAAATAATAACCTCTTTTCTAAAGCACTTAATTTGTGTGCTTGTTATGACTACCACTTATCAGTCCGACAGCGCCCAGCTGTAAAATATTCACAGCATATGTATGCAGTTCGGCCAGCTCTTCTCATATGCCCAGTCCCATCATATTGAAATAATCTACCCGACCTTACTTCTGTATTTGTATGTCAAAATGTGATAAGGCCAGAAAGTGTTAAAATAAATTTCTGAATTTAAATAAGTTTGAAATAAGTTTGTTCCAAATAGAATGTTCGTCTTTAAATGGGCATATAAGGTTTAGACAGTAGTAACATCAAAATGAGAAAGTCAAATTAAGAATATAAAAAATATAAACAAAAATAATGTAGACTACGACCATTGACTCTGATTTTACCCCTGATCATGTTGCATTCCGGTCTTCCTAAATAAACATCAGATTCCAGAAATTGAAGCCAAAGACTGCTTAATATCAAACTTTTCTTGGGGATGGATCTCTGCATGGTTCATCTGTCTCAGACATTTTGCCCGACGTGCAACTTAAATGTAGTCGAACTGCATAATGTTTGGGAAGGTAACAATTATTGATCGCATCGTTTACCCCCTCCTTTGGTACCCAGGCAGTGTTCTGGACGTTGCGGATCGTGTCCTGACGCGACTTGAGAGGGCAGTATTTGGGTTTTTGTGGTCAGGGAAAACGGAACTAGTTAAAGGAGGATGGTGTATCAGAACCCCAAGATCGACAGCTTGGGCCTCCGTCGAAACTCCATTTTTCCGACCGAGTATGTTTTAAGTGCAGTCAAGGACACACTGCTGGAGAGAGCGTAGGTGCTTATCCTTCGCTGGCTCTCCCCGACCCTGTTTAGTATAATAGTTCACCTTGTAGCTGGAGAATGACAAAGGAGTACTGCCATATGAGGGACACTCTCGGGTTATGGGTCGGTGACATTTGTCAGTCCAGTGCGAGGTACTTGTACCGGGCCGTTTTTGAAGACATGACAGACCAGCTACCGTCAGCTGGCTATACGTCGGGGCCCGAGGTATGGCGTTCGGTCCACGGCAAGCTACTCGATAACAGTCGGCGAGACCTGCTTTGGGGGATTGTGATAAGCGTCTGTTTTGGCGTCTTGGAGATGGCATGTGCCTCGCACTCGTTGCAAGCGGTGGGAGAGTGCGCCTTACATTTTTTTGACAAAGCGACTTTGCTTCTCTTCTCCAAAAGTGGTTTTAAGTCCAGGCTGACCGTCTCACATGTGTTAACACTTGGGCAGTTAGCCAGGACTATGCTCTGTATGGTCTTTCACCCCCGACCTGTCCCGCAATTGTTGAAAACATTTCTACGTTTGCAGCAGCCTCCATTGGGTTGACCTTGTGGAGAGACAGGTGTGAGGTGCTGTTTAGGGGTCTTAAGGCGGTCCGACGCCGTCCTGGTACTAACAAAAGCGGATATTAGGCTGAGCGTTAAAGCAGACTTTGCCCGCTTGTCCAGGACGGCGTTTGGAAGGCGGTGGGGTCTTTATGTCACCACTTGGGCGAGTAGGGGGTGCCCATTAAGATTTAGTTTTAAGCTTCACTATTACTCCTCGCTTTTTGAGAGCAAATCCTTTATAAAAAATGGGGTAAAATTAATGCGGATAATCCGTTGGGATAAAGATTTGGAATGATGATTTAGTGAGTCCGGCCGCCAACATGTTATCTGAATTTGTATCATACATTTCAAAGGCCGTAAAATGTCGTTCTTGGACATTCCTTAAGTTGTTACATTGTTGTGGATTTCCTGAAGTTTTATTCGCAAGATTTTCACCATCTCTTACAGTGTAGGTGTTTCATTATCTCATTTATTTTGAGGGAGCCTGGTAACAATTTGTTCAAATTTACTCATCATACAATCTACTCATTTTTAAGTCCTGTAAACTAGACAAGTAGAAATAAAGAGATTATCATTAAAGTGTAAAACTTTGTAACACTGTGATCATGATAATGATACACACCCACTGTTATATTGACTATCCGCACAATATTTCAGCAGATCTCGTGATTGGAACAGATGTATCTTTACATCAGTTCAGTGTCTCATATTTATCTTTCTGAGTAACAACAAGAATCAACGACGTTTGGTATCGATGAATGGCAAGTTATGTGCCATCAACAACCTTCCCATCGTCTAGTTCAGTCGAAATTATTTCTGTAATAGTTATTTGTGTTCGTCCGTGTTTAGTGGAAAATTATTAACTCTGTAATAGTTATTACTTGTACTGCTCGAAGTTTATAAATTTAAAACAAGCTATTGTTAGGCTGTCAACGCATATTAACACACTTTCGGTCTTAATATAGAGGAAGTTGTTTTACGATGGTGTCAGCCTCTTTTTTGTATTCTTTCATTCTTTAACATAATTTAAACCGTCGTAGTTTCAAACCATTAGCATGGGCGGATCCAGGGGAGGGGTCCAAGGAGTAAAAATATTTTCCAGAGAGTTAGTTAGATGAGATTTTACGACACGCCAACACGATTGTGTTATACAGTGTCATCTAGAAAAGAAAAAGAAACTATGACAGTCGTAGTTGCTCTTCCGTATTCACCATAAGTAGCCTGCTGAAATGGCGTAATAATCACAAACTTATACGAAAACTTCGGCAAGTTTTTGCTTAATCTGTCGCCTCTCTCCAAACACCTTATTACTATCTCTATGCTGTCAGCGATTTATCGGCTGCTTATACAACCAATTGGCCCGACATAAGATTTGTCTGAGTGATGCGCCGGTATTATAGGTTGCGGTACACGGACATGCACCCTCTGCCAGTCATCTTACGCAGTCAGTTACGCTACATATCGAGTGGAAGGAAAAGAAACCATAATTCCGTAAATAACTGCCATTTTTTTCTTCTGACACCCAAGAGTCGGTTGAGGCGGGCGTAGTTTTCACACTCAGCTGACTGCTTTCAAATAGTCGTCACCCGCAAAGGCGTAAAGGCCGGTTCATACTTCATTATAGCGCTATAAGGCTGTGTTTAAGGATGTTAGCTGGGTCTCGATATGCCGATGTAAAATTGATTCATACTTCAGTTTTCTCGCATAGCTCAACTTTCGCAGTACTGCCATGCAATGCACAGTCTCCCAATACCTGCCTATGCAAAGGCCACTACAGTACATATGAGTATGCGGTTTAATCGGCTCTACGACAAAGTACACTATTGATTACCGTGATAATTTTAGGGAATACAAGAAAATCCTGCCTTACTAACCTTTATGTCTTAATTCGTGGAAAGCAATAACTGTTTCCCTCCATTCCGACAACTCTCAATGTCACAATCAGGCCGCCGATAGTCGCACGGAACCCGAATACATGTAATGAGCCGGTAGCTGAAAAGGTCCGCCATTGCTGTCGAGTAGGATCGTGAGCTCGTTTCAAAAGGTCGTTCACCTACCAAGCAGCCAATCAGAAGCCGTTTCCTTTGCGATATCTCGAGAGCTTGCGAGAATAGTTGAACAATGTTCAACTCCAAGCGATGACCGTGAATCGAACTGGCGGCAAAGATATTTTGACCATATATGGTTATTGATCGCTTTATCGCGCGAGAAATTTGGAAGTATGAACCGGCCTTAACAGGATGGTTAGCGAACGGCTTTCTGGGCGAGCGCTGATGAACACTCATCATGACATGGAGATTGACTTGGAAAGGGCCTGTCAAATGTTTATAGATAGAAACAAATGGAGAATTTTTTTCTAGCTGCATATTGTACCAGTAAACGGTGTGACTCCCAGAAGAATATAGATTATTGACTAGAAAATATTTTCCCATATCATGGAACTCCAGATATTCTTGACAAGGTTTGGTAATCAAACACTGTATAACCCTTTTTTATTTTTTACACTCTCTCCAAGAGAAGGCCTTATTCGGCCGATTGTTAAAAAAGATCCTGTTCTTATACTGTTAGTCAATCAACAATCATTGACCCAATGGTTTTAGTAACCTAAACATACCTCTATTTAGTTACACGTGTCAGTGACTTATAAGTGGTATCGTGGTATCCAGACTATACACTTTACAATTAGTGCAACGCACTACATCACATCCGTTACGTTGTCAGTCACAGGTCATTCAACAGTATCAGCAGTGTTTTCTTATTTCGAAAGTATCAAACGCCATCCAGAATCCAGTTGTTTTGACACTGCCATATAACAATCTGTACTTCATGTTTGATTTTCAAGGGATATAGTGATATTCTGTCGATAACATATCAACATAACCATGTGTGCTAAATATGGGGCATCAATTAAAACACTTGCTCGGTATATTCGTTTTTTCGTTAACTGCTGCCTTATACACAGGGTTATAAATGAAATTTGTTGTTTTTCTTATTTTGGTGTGAAATTATTTCCACTTATTGTATATAAACGTTATATAGTCATGACCAAAGTGCACCATTCTAAGTGAATTTAAAAATCCATGTCAGGAGAGGGAACTTCTACCGAATCTTCCACCCATGCGCGCCTCACTCGTGCATTCGGCACTCATTGGACCCCCGCCCCTTTTTGAATTTTGTATACTTTCCTGAATTATACTTTTGTGCCCGGACATGATCATTACTACTAATATCGTATAGTTCGGCCAGCACGGTTTACATGTTGTTAACTTAAGGTACCAAAAAGGCCCGTAGATAGGCTACCGTTGTGACATAAGTGACAGAAATCTGCGAGCTCGTGCGCAAGTAATCATCCTGTCTGTATTCTGTCCGCGTTGTAATAATACCCAGGGGTAGGTTACATAACCCCAACAGTCACCAGTTTCTTATAAAAGTTCGGTGAACCGTCTGTTTTATCCTTCCGTTCTGCTACCTCCAAGTGGATCCTCCCCTTTAGTTGGATCAAAGACTCTGCTACAAACACACGGGTCCTCACCCGGTCAGCTAATTAGCGCCCTTGTCGTTTGCTTTTACATGCACTCGTTACTTAGTATATATATATATATATATATATATATATATATATATATATATGTAGCACTTTTGCACTTTTTGTGGTGGTTGTGTCTCCCTTGTTGGCTTCTAACTGTTGACTGTGTACTCTGTGATGGCGTTCTTTGCCTTTTTGGAGTTTATTACTGAAGACTGTAAAGACTGAGTTATTCACATTATCGCGCGCACTTTCCACAATGTACCGTACCGGTACGTAAGCTAAGTCAGTTTTGTCAACTAAGCAGAGATTCTGAAAATCCTTTTTTCTTTTGTTTTTCTTTTTTGCAGTCTGCTTTTAAATGTTAGTGTATAATAGCTTTTTCCTTCTAAATTTGTCTGCCTTTCCACGTTGCCATGGTATACCACTACATATATGCAGTTCATTGGAACTGCAATGCAAGAATATCATGAACAGGCCGGTTAACTGAACAGGCACTGGATAAACGCTGTTCTTAACGACTACGTGGATTCTACGAACAAATGAGACCCTACGAAAATCAATGACCCTAGCTGTTACTAAAGTCAATACAACTTGCCTGAGAAGTGAAGGCCTGAGAAGTGTCATTTTCGGCAATCTAGGAGGTATTTTTAGACAAAAAAAAAATCTTGGTAAGCTACACGCCAACTAGCGATGACGCTTCCCTTAGATTGTGTCAAGGATTCAATAATTACGTGGACCCCCTTTTGAAAGATTCTGGATCCGCCCATGATTAGTAATATTATTGCTTTAGGCTTTGAATTTATTGACCTCCTGATTGTAGACTCTTTGTTGTAAGTAACAAAGCTACAAGGTATTATTTTTGCATTTAAAATATTTAGTTTACATTGCTGATAAGTGTCGATGTTTAAGTTGCATTATATATTGCACCTTCTTCCATGTAGGTAGTTGCACTTTAATGTTAGATTTCGTATTTTTCAATGTGTACTTAGGTTGGTTAAAACTTTTTTCTTTTCATTTAAGCAGCTCAAAGGACTCGGTAAGTTGATATCAATATGGAAGGTTCTATTGTTAAACAAAAGTTTACGTAGTTGCATTTTACAACCTCAGGTCATATAAATTTAGCAATGAAAGTTTATTTTAAAAATCCCTCACTGATGAGGCAAAAGTGATTGAAACAGAAATATCCTTTTGGTAAAGTGTCGTAAGAAATGTTACCTGAAATATTAATTAGCCTCACTGTGCACTAATGTTAACAATATGAGGAAAAAATACCGAAATACTTTACAGTTGTCACGTATCTTATTTTGGATTCCTTTGCGGAAGGCAAAACGGACTCAATGCAGTCACGATGATGTGTGTGTATGTGTGTGTGTTTGTGACGCTTGGCTTGTAAACACGATATCTCAAGATAGGAATGATGGATACTTTTCATACTTGATGGATATATCATAATGTGTGGAAGAACCCTATTGATTTTGGTGGCAGTCAGAGGTCATGTCATGTCAACAAAGGTCAAAAACCTTATAAATAAGATATTTGAAAGTAGAAAGCATGGATACTTTTCATACTTGGCTGGGTGCGTTATAGCCAGAAGATGAGTACTATTGTTTTTGGTAGAGGTCAAAAGTTAGTAGTTTATAGGACCAACATAACAGCAGTTGACTGAAACATACCCAGTATAGCAGCAATTACTGAAATATACCCAGTATAGCAGGTTTTCTTAACATAGGCCCAGTATACCAGCACTTACCGATAATATACCCAGTATACAAGATTTTTCTTAAAAGGGGGAGTCCATTATACCATATTTTCCTTTTAGTACCCCATTATAGAGTATTAATGTGTCGGAAGACACCATTATAGAATATTAGGTGTTACAAAATGGCTGTGGATATCCCATTTCAGGACAACCTACGTAATCAATAGATATTTTGAAAGCGCAGAGGTGATTTACCGATGTTGGTTGGTCAGGATGAGGGGCGGGGACGGGTATGAGATCAATGCAGAACACCAAGAATACTACTGAATGACACATGACACATTACACAAAAAAGAAAAGAAATGATGTTTGAGTGCAACTCTGTTTATTTAGCCATTCGATTCCAAGTGAATATTTCAAAGACACGCGTTTATATGTAACATTCACTACTTTTGTCAATACCTGTCATTGCGACGAGGAGACAGACACTCCCTGTTCCTGTATCAGTCATTTCGGATCCTTATGTTACAGAAAAAGCCTTTTTGGGCCCCAACCAACGCCCTCAAAGAGTGAAAAGCAACCGACCGTGAGCCTTTTCTCCGATGTTTTTTCAGCCACCAGAAAATATGTCGCAGCCTATGTGGTGCTGATCTCATAAAGGCCGAATGGATGTTTTAAGATAACATCTCTCTTCCTTTTTTTTTTTTTTTTTTTTTTGTCGTCTTCTCTACCACAGCAAAACATAGATATTTGCATATGTCACGGCAAACAGAAAAGTAACATATTTAATTAAATTGGAAAAGATAGCTTAGTAATGCAAAACAGTTACATTGTCATAAAATTGGTTGTAAATTCAAAGACATCCCAATCGTTTCTTTGCTGATCGGCATGAAATCTGCCAGTGATAGCTTCCATAGACTGGCCTCTTCAGCAATGAAGCAAATAATAGATACAATAATGTCCACACACAGACGATGAGGGTCCTTGTAATTCTTTTGAATTTATCTAATCGTGCCACCATTTCTGACTAAAAATGTTCGAATTGAAGCGACTTTGGGCGATTTGCCGTATGAGTCGAAGTATTCCACAGAACCACACTTTTGTAGGTATATGGCAACCCAATGCTCTCCCGGACGACGGCTTGGATCCGTGTTCACGACGAGGGCAGCCGGGCGCTGCTTTACAGGCAGTTGGGGGAGATAATCAGAGGAAAAAAACACCTTGAAATGTGGATTGCACATAAGGGTTGCTATCTGTCCACCATCCATTACTTACTGTAATCGTAGCTGATATTGCGGACTTTGTCAATTTCGATCACGTTGTCAAATTCTGCATACACAATCACGTTAATAGTTCTGGGCAGTGCCTCTGCAAAGTTCATCTACAGACGCAAATTACCTTCCTTCACTGATTGAGTTATCCGCCATCTGAAATGTATGGGGTAAAATCGAAAGCAAATAATATGTACCCTGCAGGGTAGTCTTCTCGACTGTTGCCCACGCTTTCGTCACATAATTTTTATGCGTTCCTGTGAACAGTGTGAAGTAAGACTGTATAGTGTGGGCAGCAGCATCATACGCATCAAACTATGGTTTTAGTGGCTTGATCGATATCTGCACACTGCGTAATAGAGTGCTAAATTATTGATTTTATTGTGTTTAAAGTGGAACGGATTCTTGGTGTAAGAACCGCTAAACGCGTCACTGTCTACTCACGCTATGACAATGCATTTCGGCAGTTGTCCTAGGAACACGTGATCTTCGTTGAGACTGAAATTTCCTGCTGGCACTGACAGAATTTTGGTTTGCACCCAACGAACAGTGTATTTTGCAGTTTCTTTGTCCAGTACCTTAGCGTGGGCAATGAGAACAGATGGCGCAATTTTGACTTTTCCCACGAACAAAGAGACTAATTGTAACATGACTCTGTATTCTGGATCTTGCCCCAATGACATGAGAACTAAGGAATCTTTACTCGGTGTTAGTTTCAGAAGTAGGTCCACGCCACTGAGTAAACACTTTTCTTGACAAAAGATATCACTGTGCAGTCGTCCAATCAGTTCTACCTCTTTGCTTCCATTAGTAGGTCGAGTTCGCTTTTTGAGCCCCATGTTTACCGTGGCTGCAGCTGCTCCAGGGTCAGCATCATCCATTTTGCCTGCAGTATCTTTGTAAAAGAGGGCGCTCGTCAATTGGTCCACCTTTGTCGGATGACTATTGTTTAACAATGTTTCAATCATAACACGATAAGGGTAGGATGACGTTGCCGAGGAAATTTCTCTTCCACTGAGTGCTACATCCACTTGGTTAAAGAGTGAGTGAAGAAAAAGATTGACAGAAAAAGATTTGTTTTGTTTGTGGCGGTGTCGTTGGTGTTTGGTTTGTTTGGTTGTTGGCCTTATGTAGTGATCCTTTCGCCGGTCTGGCCGTGTCCGTTTTTAGCACGTAAAAAGATTGACAGGACCTACAGCATCATCGTCTTCTAGAGCATATCCGTCTTTTCGAGTTATCTTGGCACGAACGTATAGTTGCGTTTGGTCAAGATCGATATATTCTTCGCCAGAGCCCGACACGTAAAACTCGATGGGCCCGCCTGTATTAATACTAGACAATGCTCTGTACCCTTTCCAATCCCCTCTTTCAATACTCGTTTGCGTCAGTGATATAGTACACAGGTCGAGTTCAGATTTGGCGAATTCGCAAAAGTGATCCTGAACTAGTGCCATGATGATTAATAAAAAATGTCAGGAGTAGGTCTTACCACTTTCGCTGCTTTAGACAAAGTGAGGTGGGAAAGTGATGGTTTACGCTTTATAGGTTTTGACTGCAATCTTTTCCTCAGCGGCAATTCCCTCCTCACTTGGCGCCCAATATGCTGTAAAGTATCGGTACCCATTTGTGTCAACCGTTGCTTGGCAGAAGACTTACCGTTTTTTTTTTCTCGCTAACACATTCTCGGCGAGACCCACACCTGTTTGAAGAGCTTGTCGTCCTAGAAATTTGGCTCCTTTCTTCAAAAGAGGTACTGCCATGCGCATAACGCCACCGAGAATACCTCCAAGCCCATGTCCTCTTTGCAAAGCTGGACTCGAGAAAACGGGTAAACTTCTGTCAGTTTGATGTAAAAAGTAGTCTTCGTATAGAGTGGCGTCTGGGTGATAAACGGTGCGACCCATGGTTTACAAGAAAGAGGATCGTTTCTGTCTAAAGTGAAGTTTCACGATGACTCGCCCTCGTTCAAATGACAATTTCTTCCCAGTGCCATCCCTTATATAGATTTCAGTGGTATTAATGACACCCTGTCGCAATGGATAGTAATGAGGATTTTGGTATTCAACGTTATTGGTATCTTCAAAGTCTCCATGCACCGGAAACGTTTTCAAGAGAGGCGCTTTCACATGTCCGACGACTTGCGTTTCTATAATATCGGTGAAGACAAACAAATGATGGACTGCGTTCAAAGCAGCAGGGTACGGCGCCTCTGTTGTTGTCGTTATCACACAAGGATCCTCTAAATCGCGCGTGGAACAAATCATTCCTTCCAAGAGCAACTCGTGGCCAGGTTCAGGTGTGATGGTAAATTTGCAAGTGGTGTCATTGTAGGTGATGCTGTATAAATCTCTCAAGGACCCGGGCATTAGATGGCTCGGCAAACCTTCTATGCGTCTGAATTGGCTTCCTTTAAGATCTGTTTCTCAAAAGCTGCCATCCTGCTCACTTCCGATAGTTATTTTATTACTGTTGGGATTCAGAACGTACCAGGAATGGGAATAACCTATTTTCAGGAGGCCAACTTCCCATTCACCTGACAGTTGGAGTGACGTCGGCAATTTGACTCGATAGTTTGAAAGGGTGTTTTCTGGATATACATCCATGGAACTGTTGCTCGGAAGCGTCACGTAAAAAGCCATCATAAAGATTACAATTTTATAAGGTTGCTTACCCAAGTGTTGAATTTGGAAGGGTATCCCTTCCATTTGACAAAATATTCAGTTTTTCCGTCCTTCGTTTTACGTGTGCGAACGATCCTTTCGACACGGTACACATCTGAACCATCTTTGGTTACCTTTTGCAGTTCAGCTTCATAGAAGGTGCCTTCTAACCATTCACCTTCGCAATACTTCAATCGATACACCACCGGAAGACGTGGAAGGCGCTGGGCAACTGTAACGAGTTCCTCTGTCCAACGCGGCAAATAACCTTTGAGAAAGGGACGGGCCACCATGCTGATACGTACTGTATCACCAATTTCCAATTGAAAAGGGCGAGTCCTCTGCTTTGTCGGATAGAGCCGTCTCCAAACTTGAAAACTATTTTGGGGGCTGACATCATTTGGAGTCATACCAACACTTCAGTGGTGCGATCGATTGTAGGCCTTTACCAGATCGTCCAAAATGCCAATATACTTGAGCGTATTGTTAGCGGTAAAATACTTCCACATGCGACTTTTCAATATACGGTTAAACCTTTCAACGTACGGTTGAACCTTTCAACGATACTTGCTTTTGTTTCGTTGTGTGTTGAAAAGAGATGCACTTCGTGGTTTTTCAAGAGGTCTTTTACATCACAGTTGTAAAACTCTAAGCTTTTGTCGGTCTGCAATTTCAAAGGTCGACAACCGGATTGAAAAATCGATACCATGGCACCCCTGATGGATGCACCTTGTTTATTTTTCAATGGTACGACCCATCCAAACTTGGAAAACACGTCTATATCTATACAGGTCAACAAATATTTGACTCCTTTATTGTACTTTGATAACAAAGCCACATCGACTAAGTCGGCTTGCCATTTTTCATAAATGCCAGACACAATCACTCAATTTCGCGTATAATGACGCCGGGATGGTTTGTGGAGGGTGTATGTATTCCGTTGCTTCAACCACGCTTCCACGTCTCGCTTTCGAATCGAGGGGTGCTTTGCTTTGCTGCCTCGGAAAAGAGGTGCGACGCCCATGTAACCAGCGGCGCGCGAAATGTAGTAATATAATTTGTGAAGAGTTTGTTCCATCGTTTTGGTCAGCATGGTCCTGTATGACAATCTACCCTGAGCAGGACTCACAGAAAATACGAATACATTGAAGCCAATCACGAATCGATATGAGTGGGTCTCGTCCACGTATGCAGTCCATGACGGCTATGGTTACAATGGCTTACTTTATAACATGGACTTTATTTTATAAAGGTTCCCAGGTTAGTTTACGTAGAGGTTGTCTCCTCATTCCTTTTGTCTTCGGCGTCTGAGGCCGCGAGCTCAAGTGAGAGGTCACAGCGTACACTTCTTCGGAGTCTTTGAGTCGTTGTATGGCTCTTCTTCGCTCAGGATTTCCGACGAGTTCTGGTATGTTAAGGTCGGTTAACCAGTGAGATAAGGTCTCATGGCCTCTAGGTTCAAATGACTGTCTATGGCGCATTAAATCATTTACCAGGTCGATGACATGACTACGTATAATGGCCTTATAGTTCATTTAAAGTTCACCTTGTGGATTCCAGGTAATGCCACGACCTTTGAAAAATTGTATTAAGCGGCCAGCTTTTGCTTGACATTTTGTGGGAACACTGGCTATTATAGCATCATTACTCACGTGATGCTTCTCTGCATCGTTTACATGAGACATGTCATCTTTAACGGACGGTATTTGTTTGTGATGAACGCGCTGCTGTCGTAACGCCTCTTAATGAAGATTGGCTCTCACGTCATCATCAACATCTTCGTTCTTCAAAAGTTGATCGACTTTGTCTTCTAGACGTCGTTGCCGCTGTATATTTGGAGTCTCCTGGGCCCTGATAATTTTTTCCATTCTTGATAATACATCGTGTAGTTCACGGTCTGTGTTGGGTGTTTGCCATTTGGCCAGCTCCGAGGGATCGATGGCGTAATTTTCTTGGCATACTCCATATCAGAGTTTTAATTGTTTGACCATGGGTAAAAACATAGAACTAACACAACGCCCTCCACCGTTTTGCCTGAACACTTTACGCTTCTGTGAAAGTGACACCTTTCGATCCACGAGTTTTCTCAACTTGGCTCGATGACGTTGCAAATTCAATTTTTCGGATGACGCCAACTTGACGTGGCCTTTCAGAATGTTCAGAGTACATTCATATGAACAAATCACAAGGTCGTTATGGAGACACCTCAAGAGGACACTTCGCTGTAGAGAAGTTCCTCTTGTCAAGACATGTAAAAACGGTGCTTGTTCCGTTACACGTCGTGACATGATGACAAATGACGGAGAGTAGGCATGACGTTTGATTTTATTGATGAATGGCGTGATCCCAACATCGAAGCCCGACTGCTGCGACCATCAGAGCCATTGTGACAGCTGAAGGTCTTCTTGTTTCTTGAACCTGCTCGAGCCATGGTTGCCAGTCAAAATAATGTTGGCAAGCAATGCCTAATACTTGCTGAATAATGTCACTCATTAAAGGTTGATTCGTGTCTCTCGAGTGCCATTTTCGTTAAAAATCGGCCGTAAATAGCAAGAGTGTGAGAATACGGTACGGATGCATAGTAGGCGGTGCCAAAACTGTATTGGCTACAGAGCTGATGTCATAACGGGCTCGGTCGATATGAATAGACTCCCAATCTATGTGTTGATATAACGTTGTCTGATTTATACGTCTAGCCCCCTGACGGCCTTCTTTGATCCAAAAAATGACTCCCTCGGAGAGATCTGTGTTACCAAATAAATTCAAATAGTCCAATAAAATGACAGTTGTAAGGTCCTTGTGAAGTTTAGCTTTTCTTGACATAGACGTAGTGGTGAGCATCTGTGGGAAAAATGTTTGTTCGTAATCGCAACCTTTCGTCTGTGTCGGACTTGAGATCGATAAAGAAATATCCATAAAGCTCAATAGTTGCATTTCTGTAGGCTTCTTGCATGAAGCGAATGCTTTCGGTATACATTTGCTTAGCCAAATGAGTGATACTAGAGGCATATCAGGGTTTTTTAAAGACTACCAAATAATAGAAATTTAGACTGATGGTGCGACTTTCGGGGTCTTGTTGAAAAAAATTTGTAACAGCACAATGACAGACAAATTCTTATGAGGACTTCCTTTGGTAAAGAGATGAGTGACGCTTTGATAACTTTGATTTCGGTCATCAAATCATCCAGAATAAATACGTTTGTGCGATCACTGTCCACGTACTCGTTGACGTCGGCTTGTACTCCTTCAATGAAGCAAATGCTGGGAATAGCCTTGGAAATGTCCACATAGGCCTTTTGGAATTCCCCGTAAAACCAAACAATGTTTTCAGGTACCGGGTGAATGATGGTGTTCCGATGTTGGAGCAAATTTTTGACCAACAATGTTTTTCCGCCCCAAGTGGGTCCAGAGACTAAACACATAAATGGGGGTTTCAGTCTTGCATCCATGGCAACGAATCATGAAACCTGTCATAGTCTCACATTAATAAATTGTTCTGGCTCATCAGAAACCGTACGGCTTTGTTGTGTAGTCTTCACATAGCGTCCGCTTGTGGCAAAATTTGAAACATTTCCATTTTTTTTTAATTTGATTTATATCTTCAATTGATTATTACGACTACATCAACAGGATAAAATGAAGGTAAACGAGCGGATTAGCCGCTGTAAAAAGGACAGAGAACTTAAATATGTTTAGACCTGCATAAGCAACGGTCACATTGTGTCATGATCGATTTGTTTGGACAATACACATTGTATGCACATTTGCTGAGTCCCCAGCCACAATTTCGGTTAACTGTGACACTTAGCCAAGGGTGTCGCCACTGCAATTTTACATTATTGAAGAAGTCAATAAAAATAATACTTAACCTTCCATACCTGAAGCTCACACTTTCAAACGAACGTTGATTTCCTCGCACGTGGACACTAACTGTATAAAATTAGAGGGCAGCAAACACCGCCAAAGAAGTAAATTTGAGTTTCTGCATGAGTTTCACAACTGGTCAATATTGTTCATTATTTTCAACACTTTTTCCTATCGTTAATGAACTGCCAGTTGATACAAAATATTCATGATGAGTGCCATGATATTTGACTTGAAATGCCTCTGAACCACATAAATTAAAAAAGAATATTTCTGTAGATTGTGTCTACGACTGTGGTCATTAGGAACTAACCATTGTGCCTACCACTGCATTATGGCTCTACGGAAAGATAGGCCCAGCCTCAGTGCCGTATGTTTAAGTAAAGCTATGGATTGCTTGCTGCGTGGTATCTTGCCAGGAAGGCTGAGTTAAGTTGAGGTGGGAGGTCAATACATACCATTTTGCCTAGGTGTGTAGTCAATAGGATCATATAAACTAATACGTAGGCCTAGACTATTTTTAATTAACTTCAGTATTAAAGGCATGTTCCACTGGCTTTTCACAAGGGTCCCATGTGAAAGAGAAAAAATGTTCATACCCTCTAAGCCCGTAGCAATACTCTTTTCCTAACTCGGGATATCTAATATTAAAGACTACTTATTTTTGTCAAAAAATACCTCCAGTTCTCATCAGGGTCACAGAATGTTATGTAAAGTGGGCACAGATTTCTTTTGTTTTCCTTTATAATTGAATGTCCTGTTGTCCTTGAAATTTGATACTGTTCGAATGATTGAATATCTTTCCATGTAGGTTTAGTATAAATCTACACCATATGTATGGCATAAAAAACAAAGTTGCTAAATGTTCCCTACAACAGTGTCAATATCGTAAAGAAAATTCAATGTTCTGTCAAATTAATGTGCCGCGATGACATCACAGATTTCCCATAATGCACTTTAACCTGAGAAAAAATGGCATTTCTTTGAACATTTGTAGGCCTATCTTCCAAACGCTATAAGCTATTGAGATGAGGTTTTCACCTCCTAAAAGAGAAGAAATTTCTGCATATTTTGAAGTCATTGATTTTTGTCACTAGCAAATCCCTTTAAGTCGCCCTCTGCTGACCCTATGTATTTATGTATACCCCTCGAACAACATGAACTGCATGCTTGCAGAATCATATTAACGCACTTACGTTATGATGAAACCTCGCCCTCAAAACTAAGTTGAGATAACCATTAGCCTAAATTCAATATTCTGTAGGTCTTTCTTAAACTTAAGATTAAAGCAGTACGGTCCCATTTGTTATTGCATTGATATGTGTTTATTATGATTGACACATATTTCATACAGTAAAATAATATGACGAGTGTTGCAATGACGAGTCACAACTATGTAGCGATTCACTTTTGTGTGATCGGACTATTACAAGAGACACAGCGTCAGCTAAAATGTCATATGATAGTCCATACCTGAAAAAAATGTTTTGATGAACCTACGAACGCGCGGGAGGGGGATTTCGGTAGGATTCGAAGCTACGAACCTAAGAGAGATTCAGCCAAATATCAAAGTCTTGTTACCCCTGCTTTCATTGAACCGACACATAAGACTACGTTGCCACACAGTCATCATTTATATGATCCCAAAGATTGATTACCGTCATTTCATAGTTGTGAGTCGTCAAAGCAACAACGATCCTACACCATAACTTCTCCATGGAAAACATTGGTCGATTCAGATAGGAAAGTTTACTATTATAACCCTCGCTCACAGGAAACCAGCCGACAAAAGGTTATAGGTTGAAAACCCAAGCAGCTTGAGCTTCGGTCCACTCCAGAGCCTCCTCGGGCGTTCTCAAAAATGACCAAACCTATGGATCATTTTCAGTCACATGACTTCCCGCTAAGCCAGACTTCATATGTGACCGTGAAACGTATGGGTCCCAAGACATATGTTTGTATACAACAGACCCATTCAAGAAAGAGGCATTCTCGAGGTACACGACGAAATGGTTTCTATTTAAACTCGGTTAGTTGGTTGTTTGGTTGGTTGATTGGTCAGTTAGATGAAGTTTAACGTCCCAGTTTCCAACCAATTGGTTCAGGTCGAGCCGGCAATGGCCTTTTTTCTAGTTGTGGCACACTGGCTTGTTTTCCCTTACTCTCTTGCTTATGCGGAGCATCACGCACAGCGGCAGTAGGTTCCATTTTTAAAGTCTTTGGTATGACTCGACCTGGGAATTGAACCCGGGCCTCCCGCGTGAGAGGCGGATGCTCTACAGCTAGACCAAGCACGCGGTCTCTATTTAAACTCGGATGAATGGCAACAACTGTTCTGTGTTGGCAGTGATATTCAGGAAGTACTAGCTAAGTGAAAAAGACAGAAAGAGGCACTTACCAGTCTTGATGAGATGAACCCAATCTATTTTGAACCAAAATAGATACTGTATTACTATACCGTCTTTGGGTACAAAGACTTTCGCCACACATAAAGATTGTTAGACGAAAAAAAAATATTGTGAACTACTATTTGTGCATAAACAATTGTGGTCCGGCTCTTATGATCTTCACGGTCTGAAGTAACTTATACGAATACAGCTTCATTTCATCAAAGAAACTCTCAAGACTTTGTTTCCATACTTACTACAGGGAAGTATACCTATGGTCCACACAAGGATGAACGCACGCCAAGGACAGTCTTCATTTCTTCTTCGTTCTTAATGCGTTTGAATGTTACAGGCAGGTCCGCCGATTACAAAGACAGTCACCAAATACATAAATTAAATTTTGTATTTAGCAATTTGCGCTGCCTGCTTACGTGTTTGTTAGTGTACCAAGTTGCTGTTTCAGTTTCGCCCAAGGCACACACTTTACACAGAAACTGTACAACAATGTACAATCAAGTCTTACCTTTTTACCTCTAATAGGCTATGTAGACTGTAAAACAGCTTGTTATCATTTGTGTACAGCCAATCGTCGATATCGACTTTTTTATTGAGGAGCAAATACAAGTGTAAATAGTCCTGTGTGGTGGGTGAGCTGGGAGTGTTTGTACATATTAGCCACAGAAATTTTCGTCACTTTGCCAGCTTCATGTAAAATAATTTGTAAATAGTTGTAAATAGTTCATAGTTGCGATTTTGCCGGTCCTGTTTTGGGTCTTTCTGTTCGACAAGTGTCTGTTTCTGTGCACTTAAAAAGCACAATACAAGTGTTATTAAGGTCAAGCAGTCAGCCCTTTTGTGTATTTTTTCTTTGTTGTGTCGGTATCGATCGGCTGGTCCCGGTACCTCTAAGAAATACTATGCGCTATATTTGTTCAGGCTCTCAGTTAGCCAGAACCTATTGATGTGGTTTTTATCGGTCACTCAGTGACAAATGCACGGGTTCGAGTCCTCCCTCATTGCCAACCGAATATTCTCTGTATGACATTCATAGTGTATGCAAATTATACAATAAATTAAAAACAATAATATCATTAATATAACAGTGAGCTTGTCATGACTTTATTCCCTGACCTTATCCTTCAAATGTCCAACTGGATATATTATGATTAATTGCTGGTATACTGAGTATGTTTCAGTAATTGCTGCTATTTCAGTAATTGCTTCTATTCTGGGTATGTTTCAGTCAACTGCTGGTATGTTGGTCCTTTAAACTACAAAAGTTATCTGAGGTCACGCAAGGTAAAACTTCAAAAACATTGGGAATTGCTTGTAAACACGATATCTCAAGATACAGACAATGGATACTTTTCATACCTGGTATATAGATTTATCACATTAAAAGAACCCAATAGGTTTTGGTGGAGGTCAGAGGTCAAACTCAAAAACCTTGAAAATACGATATCTCAAGGTGGAAAGCATGTATACTTTCCAAACTTGACATGTCGATGCTTTATAGCCAGAATATGAACCCTATTGTTTTCGGTTGAGGTCAAGGTTCCCTGAGGCTATAACGTCAAAAACCTTGGGATTTGCTTGTAAACGCGATATCTGCAGATATGAATGATGGCTACTTTCCATACTTGATAATAGATTTATCATATCGAGAGAAAGAATCCTGTTGTTTTTTATGGAGATCAGAGGTCATGTCAGGTCGCCAGGGGTCAAAAATAAAAAAAAAAAAACATTCTAAATAGAACATCTCAAGGCAGAAAGCATGGATACTCTTCTTAACTGGCATGTGGATGCTTTATAGTCAGAAGATGACCCCTATTGTTTTTGTAGAGATCAAGGGTCATGTGAGGTTACCAGAGGGCAAAGAACTGAAACCCTTTTAAACACTATATCTTATGTTAGGATTGGTGTATACTTTTCATACTTGGAATGTACATTTATCATTTAAAGAGGAAGAATACCCTAGTTTTTGGTGTGGGTTTGAGGTCATGTGAGGTCACCAGAGGTCAAAAACGAAATCCTCTTTAAACACAATGTCCCTACGTAGGAAGCGTGAATACATTACATACTTGGCTTGTGGATGCGTTATGGTCAGAAGATCAACCTTACTCTTTTGATAAAGGTCAAAGGTTACATGAAGTCTCTGGAGGTGAAACAGCAAAAACCTTGGAAATTGATAGTTAATGCAATAGCTCAAGATGCAAAGATTGATATCCTTTTGGCAAGGCTTCCCTAAGCCTTTCGGCTTTCTGGTTATAAATGATGCATCAAGAGAATAAGGACCATACCGCCATACTAAGTGCCTGTGACCTTGCAAATAAATGTAGCTAATATAAACTGGTTACTAGACTCCTGATCCATTATTTATACAACAGAAGTAATTTTCGGCTGAGCTTTCATTAGTCAGTAAAATTTTAAGGTCCGCGCATTACATGTATTCATTATGAACCGTTTCTCTTTTAAACAGGATGAATATGAAGAGACGAGCTGGGCTAGATATTGTTGTTTTCATGCTGGGACTCTTGTCAAATCTTGTTTTGCATGATACTGATATAGCAGCAATCGGTAAAGAAAACTGTAAAAATCGTAAAGTGTTAGAAATTAAAAATTCTTGTCAGTTAACTAATATCAACTCCCTCATAATACGATGCATAAGAATTGAAAAGGTAAATTTAAAGCAATTATACCTGAGTATCATATTGAAAATGCCCTAAACTGTTCAACACCTGCACGTGTTTATGAAGTTATGATATTTTATAATTTTCATCAACTGATTTGTAAAGAAATGACGTTTGATTAGTTCGTATCGTTTATAAAAGTGTAGGAAGTATACAAAATGAAGAAAGCTAAAATGTTTGAACATTCAACAATACCTTACGTTTTGTTTGCTCATTTACCATTTGCATGTTAAGAAGTTGCTGATGCCAAGTCATTTGCATGTTATTTAAGTTACGTAACAGTAAGTTCGTTCTATGTTGTCGTGATGTGTTTGTGATAAGTGTGGGAGTGTTTATTTGGTCACAATGCAGTTGAGTTCGTTTTCGGTCAGTCTCCTTCCTTTTTGCTATTTTGTTCTCTATGTTCGTCTCAAGTTAATGTACATCCATGCACTCAACTAACTCGTCACAAACGTTTAAATGCACTCCTAAACTTCTTTTTGACAGAAGAATTAAATCGTGTAGCATATAATTGGTATTTTGCAATTTACTTTAGATGCATGTGGGGCGAATCGTGTTTGCAGGTGTGTCTTCTTTACTGAAGAGTCTATCATAGATTGTAAAGCAAGGAACTTGACGGAGCTCCCACACTTACCTCCAGAAACAACTTTACTGTAAGTACTAAAAGCTCAAAATTCATTTTACATTTCAAGTAAATTTCTTTTACATTTATATTAAAATGATCAACAAAACGACCTACATCGTAAAGTTAGAAGGCAAAATAATTTTTTATGCATTTCTGATGTTCATCATACCAGGAAGTTCTGACAGAAATAAACGATTGAAGTATTAACGTTGATTATAATGACAAAGGCCGATAAGCTTTTCAGAAAACATATTTAGTGTTAATTCATATATAACTATTGAGGATACTGGCCCCTGATTGGTCAGTTACCCATGCTGCGATGAATACAGAGTTACAGAACCAATGGTCAGCAAGTTTGAGATCACCCATTACTGGAATTGAATACAGGCATAATGATGTATGGTTTAATTTGAAAGTGATAGTAGGAGATTACCCAGGCTAGCGTAGGTGAGAATTCCCAAAAAGCAATGTTCCCATTTGACTGCGTAAACATGTTGTCCTTAGACCTACTTAAGTTTTGCTTGTTTTGCATTTTAAACTAGATAGTAAGGCTAGGCGGTGGGCCTGAATGGTTCAAACCAGCTCTTTAACATTTTGTGATTCTATGTGGGGTCTCATTTCTGTATTTCATTTCATTTCACTTATTTGTTTCATCACGTTACATATAGACAAATGATGTGAAAGGAAGTTATCCAGAAAGCCATGACTGACTTAACAAGGTGGATGACTCCCTACAAAAAAGAGAGAAAAAGGAAACAAATATTTGCAATTAGTACAGGACACAAAAACACATAAACAAACATACATACATACATACATACATACATACATACATACATACATACATACATACATACATACATACATACATACATACATACATACATACATACATACATACATACATACATACATACATACATACATACATACATACATACATACATACATACATACATACATACATACATACATACACACACATAACTATGGGTCTCCGTAATATGTACTTACATTTGAAAAATATCAGGAGTCACCGGGTAAGATATGAAGGGGAATTTCAACAAGAGAGCTTAATAATTATCAATGATACCTTCATAACCGCCTTCTTAAAGATAAATAGAGAGGGAGAATTTTTTTACTGAGTCTGTGAGGGTATTCCACATTTTGGTACTATGATTCCACATTTTGGTACTATTTTGGTACTATAATGTTTGGTACATTTTGGTACTATGATACTATGATTTGGTATTACGGAAGCTGCATGATCCCACATTCGTACGATAATAATGACGATGGGCAAAGTTAGCATTTCTAGTATCATGCCTATGAACAAGAGTATTGCTAATGATAAAGTTATGAAATGTATCCGGTAGTAACCTGTTCCATGCCTTGTAAGTAAAAACTGCAATGTTGAAATCAATAACGTCAGTAAACTTATGTAATTTAAACTTTCTAAATAGTGGACTGGTGTGGTCCCTGGGGCCTGCATGAGCTATATGGCGAACGGCTCGTTTCTGCAATATTGTGAGTTGGCTAAGGTGAGAACTGTTTGCTCCACTCCTGACGAGGACTCGAGCATGGAAAAATAATGAAACAAACCCAGTGGGATTTTAACTAAAGATTCAATTACATACCGTACTGAAAAGTATCTTGGAAATACTTGGTTAGCATGATTCCAAACCAGAGAAAGGGGATGAAGTGTATTGAATACAGTACGCCGAATCCCACTGGCTCAAGTAGCAGTTCTAAATTACCAGAAATGAGCAAATTCCGTCGACTGCACAGTTGCTTACAAAGGCAAAGCCATAGCAACACCATCACAACGATAAATCTACTGTAGGCTAGACCACTCAGTTACTGACTGACACGTCTCCGGATCCAAAAGGTAGTCGGACATTCTACGTCACGGATTGGAGATTGGTAGAGTTTTATCTGTTAGAACACCATGCCTTTGAAAGAGAAGGCGCGTGTAAGTAGTTATTCGGCGTTTTCCCCAACGTTATGCTGCGTACCATCTCGTATGCCGTCTCCAAACGTAAGGTTAAATGCATAGGCGTAGAAAGCTGTTTCGAGACGTGGGAAACGTTTCGGATCGCCGTCCTACGGCTGGGGTGTAAAGGAGGGGGTTCCCCCTCCCCCACTGGAACATTTTTGAATATTTAAGGATCCTTAGATGCAATCTGGACAAACTTTAAGGTAAATTACTGCAAATTTTTGACATTCTTACAAAAGAAACAAGTAAGTCGTCCTCGGACGGGGGGGGGGGAGCGAAAGCAAAGTTCCGCCCGATCACATTTTTGACTGGGGGATAACCCCCCGCTTTCTACGACTTTGGCTAATTTCTTAGGGCCTAGGTAAGTCTAGTCCTAGTTTACGCAATGTCCAATCTAACGTTTATCACCAAAAGAGTCAAAGCAGCAGGGTGCGAGGATTTCTGGGTAGGAGTTGTTCTCAAAGCACCATTGCTTTGATTCCATTTCAATCCAGACTTGAGATATCATTACTATCATTTTTATATTTTCATTCGAGATTATGAAAGTTAGCGTACAGCTCTTGGGCACGTAACGTAACCCTTACGCTCCGTTATCTACAATTGTTATACAATGCCTAGCATAGCGCGGGTCGGCATAGTGTTAGCCCATTGTGATATTTTCATGAGATCTCGACGTTAAATTCGAGTCTCTGTGACTGCACGTCCGCACGGCCAGCTGAGGATAATAATTCTTTACGTCGTATCCTCACTTAAATGTACGATCGAAATAGGATTTATTCACGTAGATGAAGTAATTGTCTGGCGATACAGGTTTTCTGCTTATCAGTATCCTAGAAGATAATCGCCCTTTTTCAAATATTCAGTTGGTGTCTCTTACATTTATCCCTTTGTTACTGTTAAAAACCATTTCCGCATTAGTATAAGGACCTGTTGAAGTGTTTGGTTTCGAAGCTTGATTTCATCGGTTTTTCCAAATATTTTGGCAGGTTTTTGGATTATAACTACATTCAGCATGTAGAAGATGGATCATTCACTAACATTACAAGTCTGAGGAGGATGTGAGTAATAACAATTGCCCTACTTTATAGTACTATTTTGTTGTTAACAGTTTAAATGTCAAAGTAAAAAATTTGTATCCTCAGTGTACTAATTTTACAACTCTTGGAATGAAACTTTGATCCGAAGTAGTTTCGTAAGTACGCTTTGGATGCAAACCCTCTCCCCATCAAAAATACTACAGCATTACTCTCTTACGTATTGTCCTTCTTTTGAGATTTTGAGTTCACATTTTTCAATTAAATCAAAGCTCTTTGGCCCAAAAACTATTAGCTTAAAATGTGTTAACCAAAATAAGGTGTAAGGTGCACGAACATTAAAAGAAAACCGGTGTCATGATATGAGGATAACATTGAAAATCCTTTTTTGCATTTCAGAGAGCTAGGTTCCAATGAATTAGACGAACTACCTAAACATCTTTTTTGGCATTTCGAAAAGCTGGAAAAAATGTAAGTTTATAAGCACTTTACACTAACGATAAGCCTCAAAGCGCTTTACGGTAAATCATCCCATCTCTTCAATGCGGCAGCAGCTCTAACGACGCGCAAAAAACCAATTCATTTCACAGGTACCCATTGAACACCGGGGTGGAGAGAAGTAATTAGGATAAAGCATCTTGCCAAGGACACAACATAATGACCCAGGCGGGAGTCGAACCAGCAATCCTTGGATCACAAGTCCAACACCTTAACCAATAGGCCACCACGCTCTCAAGATATGGTAGCGACCAACGAATTTCGCGTTTTCAGTGGTACACTAAACAACATTGATCGCGATTTCTCCCGACATCTCACTACATTGGTGCAGAATCCGCGGAAGGTTGAACATGGTTAAAACTGGGCGACATAGATTCGACTTCTCACGACCTACCCTTGCACACTGTGCGACTTTCTCACGTCGTGAACGGAGTCTTCAGACATCGTGAGAAATCGTAGCCATGTCGTAGGTGAAAGGTGCAGTGGCATCTGGTTCAAGAGGAAGATCCCTATTGTTTTTGGTAGAGATCGAAGGTCATGTGAGGTCAAACACCGAAACCTTGAAAACACAATATCTCTAGGTAGGATACTTTTTATATTGCATGTCGATGCGTTATAGTGAGAGGATGAACCCTATTTGTTTTGGTAGAGTCAAACGTTATTTGAGGTCACCGGGGGTGAAAATACGGAACTGAAAATACGGATTTCGCAAAAACTGCTTGTAAACACGTCATCTCAAGATAGCATGGATGAACAATTTCTTACTTTGTATATAACTTTATCATATTGAAAGGAAGAACCTAGATCGTTTGTGGTGGTCAGGGGTCAACAGAAGACAAAAACTGAAAACTTGGAAAAATACGACTTTTCAAGACAGGAGTGATTGATACATTTCATACTTGGTATATAGACGTGTTAATTTAAAAGAGAGGGAACCCTATGGATCTTCTGGAGGTCGAAGGTCATAGGAGGTCATCAGAGGTGGAACTACGAAACCTCATAAACTTAATAGTGGGCGGTTCCTCAAAATTGTGTCCTACGTTTCGTGACCAACGAAAAGTGAGGGCTGAATTTTTCTACCATATTTCAAGTTAGTTAGTTAGAATTCTACCATATATCAAAAATAAAGTTATAGAGAACATTTAGTTTTTCAAAAGCATAGCTTACAGTAATAATTCGATTTGAATTACCTAATTATGAACACGTGTAAAGGATGCTGTGACTAAAGCGTGATTAGAATTACATTACACTTAACGAGTTTTTTAATGGCGATTTATGGCGTATTGGATTCGTGGTCGGTTTCTCAGACGGCCCTGTTTCGAATCTATTCTATGGAAGGCCCTTTTTTGTTTTCTGTTATTAAATTTTTGAAAGGTCACGTGACGTCAGCACAGGTCACATTGTGAAAACATCGTAAAAATGATATAGTCAAGAAGTGTAAATTTGATGGATGAACCTCAGCGCAACAAATCACCCCCTCTCAGCAAGGAATTGCTGTCTTTGGGTTTTCTGATTAGTTTTTAATTTTATGCAAAGACCCCGGGCGGCTGGAACTTTTTCCAGCTAAACGGGTTGTTTACCGTATTTTCAATGTGAAATAAAAACGGCGGTATGAGTTTTTTCTCCATCCTGGTGTCGTATGAGATCACTAAAAACGGTGGTATGCATTCCCTTTTGTCGTCTTTTCAAAGCACTTCTTTAAGCAATTCATCTCGCAACCAATTTTTTCCATTCTAGGAAACATTCAAACTTAAGTTTGCTCTAACTCTTTTTACTACGTTACTCTTCTTAGTTCTGTGAACTTATCGCCTTCACTACTTCAATATTCACTGCTTTGCCTTTTTGGTTTTTATAGAAACTTGAGTTCAAACAAAATAAGACGTATCCACGAGGGAACTTTTCAGTCTCTTATCAGTCTCAGTTCGTTGTAAGTACCAAATTTGTCCTACGTGTGAAATAAAAAAAAACTGTGCATAATCATATTGGGACACGATAAGCTGTTATTCGAGTTAGAAGCTTTGTCCATGTATTCATCATCGTTTCCTTTCAGATATCTAATGGATAATCTGATTCAGAGACTTTCTGAAGGAACTTTCAATGACCTCCCAGTGTTAAAAGACTTGTAAGTATTGTATTGGTCATACTAGGAACAAAGGAAGTATTCTGCACTTAAGAAAATTGAGTTTGTACTTTTACTAAAAGGGCAAACTTCTTCATTCCAGACCGGGCAAAATTTGTCTTCAGCTACTCCTTTTGCAAACAGAAGCCTAGTTTTTTGCCTAACGCCATATCCTGGAGAACATACAAGGCCTTATTATGTAATCACAACACTCCGTGTGCATGCTGTGAAATGTGAGCTACTCTGTCTCTTTTGAATTGACTTTCAATCAAAGAGCAATCACCAATTGAAACTTTTGGCTTCCCAAACGAAAAATGTTCCTGGGGTGATGAGTGTTTGTCTTTAAACAAGCCTTATAATAATGGATAAATAAGAAAGATAAACAAGCCAATGCATTTGCTACCTTACTTTTCGATATATTCATCCCCAGAAATTTACGTGCTAACTACATTGTGCAAATAGATAGAGAAGTATTTAAAGGTCTTTCGAGTTTGAAGTTTCTGTAAGTATGTATTCCATATAAAATACAACTATTTAGATTTTTATGTGGAAAGTATTAAATCACATTGAATCTACAAAGAAAAACAGTATCAAAGGAAAAGAGTATCTTACATGGAAACAAAGGACACTGAATGAACTAATATATATATATAGGTCGAAAGTTGTGTTTGGTGTTCGATCATGAAGTTGAAATCAATCCCACGTGCTGGCATAGCCTTTTCACACAAGGGAAAGTACAGAAGAAATAAATTCAGAGAGAAAAATCAAGTCACAAGTCACAACCTGGTTTATGCTACAAAAGATAAGGTAAATAACATTAGCTGAATTGCAATCGAAGGGGCCTGGATGTAAGTTGATGTCGGTTCCGGGAACTGTCACTACACTCTCCGTTACAATGTGTTTACATACTAAGCAACGGGGACCATTGCATGGTTTGTTTCCAGGTAGGGGCTGGTTAAGCGGGGGTAGTTTGCTGCTGGTAAGTATAGATCTCAGAGAGGGTGGCTGTTTCAGAGCAAGGACAGGGGGGTTAGTAAACTCTTAATACTTGATACTTTTATCCTGTAGAATTCGTAAAAATCCACATGTTACAGAAATTTTAAGGTGTGATCTACGATACACCTGCTTAATAAAAGGATTTCGATCCGATTCTGAACGTAAAGCCACTGAACTAAGACTAATAAAGAAGCTTGACACCCTTAACGATGGGCTTAATAGAGAATTATCACACTTGGGTGCATTTACTTGCCTTCGTTAGAATCTTTTCTGAGCTGGTATTGGCACAGTTGTGGTGTATGCTGATGAAGAAGCAGGGCTTCGAAAATTTTGTACGTCTAATAAACATGGTGCAAATATGTTGGTATCTAAGGCATTAACTGTTCTTTTTGCAATTATATATATATATATATATATATATATATATATATATATATACGTACGTAAATACATACATACAAACATATGTATAGGAAGTCGGTTAAGCTGGAAAATCTGGCTGAGATGTAACGCAAAGTTGACTCCACCGGGATTTGAACTCGGGACCTCCCGCTTGCTAGTAAGGGCGCTCTAACCACTGAGCCATGAAGCCAAGATCGTTTGGCCTTTGTTCAAACACCATATGAAGCACTCGCAATTAACCTCCTGAGCAGGCACCTATTTTTGGAACAGCACTAGTTCTCCTTTGATGCAAGCCCAACCAGAGATCACGAATGATGCAATCCAGCTGAACACAATTGTCAATCCGCCAGCGGATCTCCGAAGAGATGCAGAAACGTGCATGAGCACAAAGGTGACGGTGAATGAACGCTGACGGCTGTAAAGCTGGAAAGTCTGGCTGAGGTGAAAAGCAAAGTTGACTCCACCGGAATTCGAACTCGGGACCTCCCGCTTGCTAGTGCGGACGCTCTAACCACTGAGCCCTGAAGCCAAGATGGTTTGGCGTTTCATCAAACGCCATATGAAGTATATATTTATATATATATATATATATATATATATATATATATATATATATATATATATATATATATATATATACATAAGGTCTGGTATATATATTTACCCATATATATTTATATATATATATATATTATATATTTACATATATATATATATATATATATATATATATATATATATACGGAGTGTGTTTTTTTCACACGCTGTCTTGGTACATTAGCAAACCTTTCCAGTACACATTTTTGGCACGTTCAATTTTTTCGTTTATGATTTTTCTCTTTGATTTCGTTCACCAGAGTTCTAGTTTTGTTTAGCATCCCCCCCCCTTTTTTTTCATCGTTTCCACCATGCCAGACTTAAAACATTTCACTTCCAGCCTTCGTAGGAATTTTACCCGTGAATTCGCCCACTACCCAGCCCACTGTTTTCCCATTATTTATTCCCTTGCTATGGCTACCTTCGGCAAAACCAGATTCGCTAGTCATATTAATTTCCTGGGTACTTGCCTTCGTAAAAACGTTATTCCACGAGGTTTTAAACTAAACTTTCACGTACAAACCGTGTCCGATTTTCACTTTCGTCGTGACACCTCTCGGTATTTACGTTCGTGCTCGTTTAGTCTCATGCGCTCGACCATCCGTAGCATGGTTCGAAAGAAGGCCGGATTTGATCGCACTATTCAAGACCAAGGGTCTCTCCTATTTAGCACCTTACCAGAAGCTGGAGAAGTGCGCTTCCTTATTCACGTTTACAACCGTTGGCTTCATAATTTTTTGCTTGATTCTAAAGCCAAGACTTTAGCAAGCCTGTTGCCTGACCCACCCTCTACTCATACCCCACCCAGTGATACCATACAAGCACAGGACACGAAACTTGTGGTCACCATCCCCCCCGATCTGGAGCTTCCCTCTTCTGAACGCTCAGTCTTAGCTAAAGGCCTGAACTTCGTTCCCTTGAACCCCCTCCCTGATGAGTTCTCCATCCGCAGAGATGTTTCTTCATTCTGCAGGAAACTTCGCCTCCGACACCATTTTGGCATCACAGATCAGCCAGACAATACGAGTCCTGAAGATTTTTTGAACACTTTAGGATCCTCCCGTTCTTCCTGGACACCTAAATCTGGAGAAAACAACATCCTAGACTACGTTATTGAATCCATCAATAAGGATGTTGATCGTCTTCTACCCCCCAAGAGAACTACCCTTAGCAATCTTTCCCCAGAGGAACGAGAGGCTCTCTTGTCACTCAAAAGAAACAAGAACCTCATCATCAAACCAGCTGATAAGGGTGGAGCAGTGGTGGTTTGGCAGAAGGATTTGTACGTAGCAGAGGCTGATCAGCAATTATCGGACCAAACCGCATACACTGAACTTCCCTCTGACCCCACTTCCGACAGCCAAGCATTGGTTAAGAAGACTTTAACAAACCTTATTAGAAACAATCAACTTCCTAAATCAGCAACGTCACTACTCCACCCTTGCCCACAAATCTCCAATTTCTATCTGCTTCCCAAAATCCACAAGGCTAACAACCCTGGTAGACCCATCGTTTCTTCCCACAGCTGCCCCACCGTTTTTATTTCTGAGTTTTTGGACTCTGTTCTCTTCCCGTTGGTATCAGCGTTACCGTCTTTTGTTCAAGACACTCCTCATTTCTTGAGACTTATTCAAGACTTTGAGTTTCCCGAAAATTGCGGTGAACGTCTGCTATTCACCATGGACGTATCTAGTCTCTACACATCCATCCCCCACCATGCTGCCTTGTCGGCTATCCGCCATTACCTGGACCAACGACAAGACCCCCAAATTCCTACAACTACTTTCCTTCGCTTGACGGAACTTGTTCTCACCCAAAACTGTTTCCAGTTTAATGGGCGCTTTTTCCGTCAGGTTAAAGGAGTAGCCATGGGAACCAAAATGGGTCCTTCTGTTGCTTGCCTAACCATGGGTCACTTTGAAGAACAACTTTTTTCGCAGTACACCGGTTCTCACCCTTTCCTTTACAAAAGGTATATTGACGATATTGTGGGAGTGGCAACAGGGACCCGTCAAGATCTGGAATCTTTCATTCAATTTGTAGGATCTTTCTGTCCATTTTTGAAATTCACACATTGTATTTCTGACACTTCAGTGGTTTTCCTCGACCTTCAATTGTCAATTTGCGACCGTAAAATCAAGTCAAACCTACATTTTAAACCCACCGATTCCCATAACTACCTTTTGTACCCATCCAACCATCCCAAATCCTGTACCAAATCCATCCCGTACTCACAACTTTTAAGGGCCAGAAGGATTTGCTCAGAAGATTCTGATTTTTCAGCCGCTTCAAAAAGTATACTATCATTCTTTGAGAAGCGTCAGTATCCCACCAAAGTCCTTACCGGTGCTCTACATAGAATCCAAGGAATCGACAGAGCGGAGGCTTTGAGTAAGAAGTCTAACACGTCTACTAATCTACGAATTCCTTTGGTAATTTTCCCATCACCCATCGGTACGCCCCATCATTCGTGCCATTTACAGGAATATAGAGACTCTTCGAAAAGACCCTTCAACCCGTGACCTTTTCCCTGAACCCCCCATTACGGCCTTCAGAGTTGAAAAGAACATTTCCAAGCACTTAGTTCGGGCTTCCCACCCACAACAACCAACTGACAACACACCAGGTACATTTCCCTGTGGTCGTAGTAGGTGCAACACATGCCCAGTGGTTGGCAAGAACACACTTATCAATATTTTGGGTTCTAACGGCAACAGATTTAGTGTGAACCAACACTTCACCTGCACTTCCACAAACTTGGTTTACATTTTAGTTTGTGGACGTTGCAATTGCCTGTATGTGGGAGAAACCAAACGCCGCCTGGCTGACCGAATCACTAAACACCTCAGGTCCATCAAACAAAACCTTCAAGGTTATCCGGTCGCCACTCATTTCAACCCCCCATCACCGTGCTCAATTAAAGACTTGGCCGTTACTGCAGCCTTAATGTGCAGAGGTTCTGACCGTGATCGTCAGACCGCCGAAAACCGGCTTATCATGAAACTCGGGACCCTCTCCCCACACGGTCTTAACATTAGAATGGACCTTTTTTAACCTGTTCCCCTTTTCATTACTTTTTACCAGTTTTTTCAGCCTTCTTTCGCTTTTTTACACCGTGTTCGTTCTGTGCGACCGGTTTGTTCGTGCCTTTCTTCAATGTGTTTCTTCTCTATTTCTACTTCTTTGTTATTCAGTTGCATTTCTTTGCCACCTGATGAAGAGTCTATACTCGAAACGTCGTGGAATTTTCCGCAAACTTTAAGCACTTTTTACAACCTTTATCGACCTACATACTACTCTAGTGCTCCGCAGTATTTCGACCTTATATATATATATATATATATATATATATATATATATATATATATATATATATATATATATATATATATATATATATATTAGGCAGTGTCGGGTACACCTTCTTAGTATATATATATATATATATATATATATATATATATATATATATATAGGGTCAAAGTACTGCGTAGCACTTGTGAAGTAGGTAGGTAAAAATGAAGTAGTAAATAGTGCTAAAAGTTTGTGAAAAATTCCACGACGTTTCGGGTTTAAACCCTTCATCAGGTGGCAAAAATGCAACTGATCGTTGACACGGCCAAACGTACAATTTAAAAAATACACAATAAAATTGGGCACGGTAAACCTCGGGTAGGAGAACAGACAGTGTTAAGTGGTTACCACAAGTCAAAAAAATGCAGGAATTGCTCCGTTATAACAGTTCAAGTCTAACGTTCAGACCATGTGGGGACAGGGTTCCAAGTTTCATGATTAGGCGGTTTTCGGCAGCTAGGCGGTCATGATCGGAACCTCGACACGAGATGGCCGCCGAAACCATGAAGTCACGGATCGAGGATGTTGACGGGGGATTGAAGTGGGTGGCTACCGGGAACCCTGGGAGGTTCTGTTTGATTGATCTCAGGTGCTCGGCTTGCTGACCGAGTCACATAATATGGTATCTGTTGGGCAGAGGGCTGAGTGGCTAGATATCTATCGGTCGTTTGTTTTAGTGTGATACGATTTGCACTAAGTATAATGGCTAATGAATAGGGCTATATCCCCTCGTCTTTTATTAACCTCCAACGATCCCACATGAATGAGTAAATATAGCTTTGGATATTTTAATAGTAAAATAAGTTTTGTGTTGTACTCTCTATACATATATATATATATATATATATATATATATATATATATATATTATATATATATATATATATATATATATATATATATATATATATATATAAATAAAGTTGGGCGAAGTCATTTCTAGTTTACTCGTCACGACGTGTGATGTCTTCATAAAGAACGACAAATTATCAGGCAAGCTAAATTTCGAAGTCTAATAAAAAATGCATCTTTGTCTTTCCCAAGAAATCTGGAAGGAAATAAGATACAAAATCTTCATAGCAGAACCTTTTCGGACCTTTGGCAACTTTCGTCCCTGTAAGTAAACGCACTTTAGCCGTAGTCACAATTCTTTCTTGAACGTTAGACTCGAGCTTTAGATATATAAATGGAACTTCTTCTCTTTTCTTTGTTTTTCATAACTTTTGTCTCCCTTCCCTACTATTTCGATTAGTTTTCTGACCAAAAAAAAAAACTCAGTAGCACTTATTTTCATCCTTTTAATCACATCTAAAATTCATGACATTATATAATTTCATGTATCTTTACTTGTTAATTTCGAAAGTACAAATATTTGCATTTGCAGGATTCCAACATTTTATACGTACTCTTTCCTTGTCCTTCGTGTATTTCCGCTATCATTTTGTTATCCTCGAACTACTTACTTTACTCTAGGTAAAAAGGCGTAGACTTTCTAACTTACCTTGACCTCACAACTTCTGAAATTTTCAATTGATGAGTTTCTTGCCTAACTTATGATTCAATGGTCTGTTCTTGTACTTAGATCTTTGAACAATAATCAACTCGGTAGTTTACCAAAAGACCTGCTTAGCAATGAGAGAAACCTCAAAACATTGTAAGGAGAAAGAACTTATTCGCAGGCTCTGCAATTTATAGTTCGTGTTGCCAATGCAATAATCAATAGATTTGCTTTGAACATGCAGAGCCGGAAAACTTATTGAATAACAAGTATTTTCCCTCATTTTCCCCAAAATCTGTACAATGTTCTTAATAATAAGAGTATACGAATTACCTTTCTGCTGCAGACTGAAGACTTGATTCAAGACAAAAACATGCATTTATTATATGTAGGACATCATGGTTGTTATAAAGCACTTTCAAAGAGGATGACATTATCTTAAATATAATTAGTCTTTCCGTAATGTTTACCAATGTTTATGTAATATACTCGAAAAATTCGGCTCACAGTGTTCAACTGATGTTATGTGTACTTAACCTGGGCGAAAGTAGTACCATTTTACTGAATTTCTTCACAGGCAGTTATCGGAGAACCTTCTTCAAACAATAAGCAAGAACAATTTTGGCTCAATCAGGAGTTTAAGAGATCTGTAAGTTGAAAATTTGAAATGATAAATGAACTTCCATAATGGAAGGCATAAATAATTCAACACAAACCAAAGTTTCTTTGCTCATTTCACCAATACTTTGGTAATATCAATAGAGCTTAATGGTGTTGTTCAAATGATAGATTGTTCTGGTCAGTTGCATTTTTTCCTTAAATAAGCAGTATTTTCTAATCGAATAGGTTGTTGTGGAATTTGTCTCAAGAATATGGTTTTGCATCTGTTTTCACAAGCTTATTCGGGAATTCAAGATAAATTTTTGTGTCATTTTAAAAGGGATTTTTTTTTTTTGTAGAAACAAACATGTTAAAGACAATTAAGTCACTTCTGGTAACCAAGCTTTGTATATCTTAACGAATACTGAAGACTGAAAACTAATTTTAGCATCTCGGTCAGGAGTTACCTTTGCTGCCACCGTCCAGTGTCACTAGAAAGTAAGAAAACAAGCTAAAGACAAAGAACCCATGCCGTACTTGCAAAACGAACTACATCGTCTGATTGTTCTCAAGATTAACTTGCAATTTCTTACAGCTCTATTTCCTATAACCAGATATCGTCTTTGCCCCAAGATCTTTTCATCAACCTGGTATTAAATCAAATACTGTAAGTCCTACCGGCACATTATCCCGATTAAAACACCAATCAATGGAAATTATGCATATCTAAGAACATAGAGGTATAAGCGTATCAATCTATCTGCTGTTCTGCTGTGAATTTCATTATTTATTCAAGTTTATCATTCACAAATACTGCTTTTTATTCTAGATTTATGTACGCTTAGAGTAATCTTTTACTCTTACCAAGTTTACGTATTAATGAAAGTCAATGAACAATACCATTAAGACTGCTATCTTAAATCCTTGTTTTATATTCCAGAGTGATTAGTAACCTAAGACAATGGTATGAATGGATGGATGGATAACTTACTTCAAGATTATCATCCCTGGGCTCGTGCATTATTTTTTTCAATAAACTTGATTAAAAATAAAATCAATAATAAACCTCTAAAGAAATAGTCAATGCGCAATTCGGTGTTAAAAAGTTGAAATTAACGTTTTCCTTACACCATACCCATGTACATAGGCGTAGGAGCCCAAGTTGATTGGGGGAAGGGGCTGGACGGACTTGCCCGAAAGTATAACCCAAATTTTTCTCGCGCTCCATGCACGTTCGACATGTTAACGTGCATATCATATAGGCATGCATCGGTTATCACGCCGCATGCCAGTTACGTACAATAATTTGCCGTGTTACTACCTTCTTTATTGGTTTTTATTTTGGCCAAAGTTGTTGATCGCAGGGCTGGGGGAGGGGTCTATGGGTCTTTGAAAATTTTTGGAAAATTAGGTGTCCTTACATGTAATCTGGTGCCACATATGCTACCTTTGAAGTGAAATTTGTGTTAAAACATTTACATATTTTAGATACCAAAAATGAAAAAAGGGTGTTGCCCCCTCCTCTTTAAAAAATTTGTGAAAAATTAGGTGTTCTTACATGCAATTTGGTGCCTCATATGCTACCTTTGAAGTGAAATTTGTGTTAAACATTTAGGTATTTTAGGTACTAAAAAAATCGGCATTACCCCTCCTCTTTTCTTTGAAAATTTTTGAAAAATTAGGTGTCGTTACATGCAATTTGGTGCCACATATACTACCTTTGAAGTGAAATTTGTGTAAAACATTTAGGTATTTTAAATACTAAAAAAATCGGCATTACCTCTCCTCTTTTCTTTAAAATTTGTGAAAAATTAGGTGTCCTTACATGCACTCTGGTGCCACATATGCTACCTTTGAAGTGAAATTTGTGTAAAAACATTTACCTATTTTAGGTACTAAAAAGAAAGAAAATCGGCATTACCCCGTCCTCTTTTCTTTGAAATTTTTTGAAAATTTAGGTGTCGTTACATGCAATTTGGTGCCACATATGCTACCTTTGAAGTGAAATTTGTGTTAAAACATTTACGTATTTTAGGCAGAAAAATCAGCATCAGTGAGGGTGGGGCATGGCCCAGTGGCCCCTCAAATACACCACTGATAATCATAATATAAGTTCAACCATTAAAAACACACTGATGAATTAATACGAGATATATAGGTGCTGGTTCAAGTCAGATCTTTATATCAATTAACAAGGAAGTATTTTAAACTATTAATACCCTTAAGCTACATCATTGCATTATTTTTCTTTCAGTTGGTGACCGAAAAATTCTCAGCATTTTGCCCGAATTTTCACAAAAAAAAAGTGGTTGGGGGCTGCAGCCCCGCCCCAGCCCCCACCTCCTATGCCTATGCCCATGTATTTTGGTCCTGGGATACGGGCATATGTTCAACCCGACTATACGCTTCTAAATGGTCAGGTTCAAATAATTATATAGTATTTACACTTATCAAAGAATTTTCCCTTCCTGGCCTAGCTTACCTATCATCCACATGACTTTGTGCATTTGCGGATGGTTTGGCCGAGGTAATTCTACCACAAGTGAACTTGTAACACATGTGTTTTGTCACTGTGTCTACTCTATTACAAAACATTTAGGGCCGGCTCGTTGTACAAGCTCCACAAACTCACACTGCACCTTATTAGATCCATACAATCGAAGCCCAACAGGGCTTACTGGGAAGTTCATGCTATGGTTAATGTTAAGGAAAGTCAGGCACCCCAAGCAGTCAGTAGACACAGTGGGAGACAAGCGAGTATACGCTAGGAATTATCCTCCTTACCGTCATAATGATGAAAGGTACAAAAATTCACATTTTATACGTGTTTACATTTCTGAATAAGACCGGAGTAAAGGAGGAAGCTTTTACATAGTAATGTCTAACCAATGAACATTAATTGAGCCTATCGGCTGCAATAACGGTACTCGATTGTTTTCTTTGCAGTGATTTGTCAAACAACAGATTGAGCTCTTTACCTGAAAAATTATTCGACACCAATAATGAGACACATGCGCTGGAGATTCTGTTCCTGCATAGAAATGGACTTTTTCATTTACCAAAGAATTCCTTTCGTGGCCTCCGAAAGTTAAAGTATTTGTGAGTATGTTTCTCTGAATAGATATTAAGGAAAGAAAACGTACGAAATTCTCACACAGTATTAAAAATACATTTAAATAAGAATTTGTGAAGACGGGAAAGGCAGACTGTGTGGGAATATCCTAACGTGAATAAAAAGGTTACTGACATTTGTATCAAGCACCTTTACCGTACATACAATGAAAGCAAAGAATGAGGAACTTGCATTTCATACGAACAACTGAGACGTATCTCCTTACTAACAAATTCTATTCCTCAGTGACGAATTCTTAATTGCTTTAATGACAGTTCGTCAAAAAAAAATTGATGCCGCTTTCTGAGCTAGGTGAAGAGATTAATTTGTTTAGACTTACAGGCTAAGGCACCTTAAAACACCTGTAACTATTAAAAAAAGTGGCACCGACGAATCCGTTGAGCATTTTCGAGCTTGTTTAGCAATTGATACCAACAGATATCAAGTTTTAATATATCAGTGTCAAAAAATCGAGGAAATTTTTAAGTTTGTAAACACAAAACTGCAGCATTTCTTGAAAGTTTTATATATATATATATATACATATATATATATATATATTTCTCTAATTCGGCACTTAGGGGGAAAGTTGTTGTTGAAAAGTCGACCTTAAGGGGAAAAAAATTTTCGGGTGAAATATAAGTTTCGCCTTAACGTTTCCGCACACTTTTTCTATAGGAATACGTAAACTTACAAGGGCGCCCTCTTAGATTTACAAACTAGATGCCATTACTTCGAAGTTGTCAAATTTACGGACACCTAGCTGTTAACACGAACGGATGGCTGGCCATTGAAATAACGTTAATTATATTTTTAGACGTTAGGGCGAATTTATTTCTTATGTATTTTATTATCTTTTTTTCGCCCTATGTACAAGCAGATATAACAATTTCCCCTTAAGGTGGGAATTAGCGTTATATATTTATATATATATATATATCTATATATATGTGTTTATATGTGTATATATCTGTATATATCTCTATATATATATATATATATATATATATATATATATATATATATGTGTGTGTGTGTGTGTATACATATTTATATGTATATATATATATATATATATATATATATATATATATATATATATGTAATATAATATAAGAAATAAGAAAGTCCACGTATGCTCAATGTAAACACAAGAAAAGTAGGTAGAAAACACCACAAAGATGACAATATTAGAGCACATAAAAGATGACAAGAAAACGTATATTTCGAAGACGCCTGTCTTCATCCAAAGCTTTAAGTGAAGTGGAGATTCTTTACATTACAGACATCAGAGATAGGAAAAAGAAAAGAAAAAAAACAAAATTTTATGATGGTAAATAATGGTTATTCCACTATTTACCATCATACTTGGAAGAGATTTACCATCTCTACTTGGAAGGCTCTTGCGAGGAATTCACTAAACAATACATAGAGCAGAGGTGACAAGGGACACCCCTGCCGCACCCCACGTTGGACTTGGAAGGGGTCCGACGGTAGGCCATTAACAATAACACGATTATTTACACTATTATACAACAGCTTAACCCAGTCAACAAAGACTGGATTTAGACTAAACTTCGTCAGCACCTTAAAGAGAAAAACCTGATCAACAATGTCGAAGGCCTTCTCCTGATCGAGAGAGACGAGCGCACATGAAAGATCACGGTCTATCACATAATCAACTGAGTCCCGCATCAACCAGAGGCTCTGCTGAATACTGTGTCCCCGCACCGCACATGTCTGGAAAGGCCCTACAAGATCCGGCATGGCTGCGCCTAGCCTGTTACAAAGGGTTTTTGCCAGGATCTTGTAGTCTTCATTTAGCAGGGTGATTGGTCGCTTGTTTTTCGGTTCGAGGGGGTCTCCAGACTTTGGCAACAGTGTTATCACGCCAGTGCGTTGCGAGGGGCTCAATGAGCGAGCAAGGAAGGCAGAGACGAATACATCCCGAAGGTCGTGTCCAACGGTACCCCAGAAGCGTTTATAGAATTCCACCGGAATACCGTCGGACCCGGGCGCCTTTCCGCCTTTCATCTTCGCCACTGCCCTCCAGAGCTCGTCGACAGGCAAGGGGGGACCAAGCTTATCGTTCTGCTCTTTAGAGGGGATCTTGTCAATATTATCTACTAGGGACTGTTGGAGACCCTCATCAACATCTGCCAGACTGTAAAGCTGTTCATAGTAGCTTTCAAATACCTCTACAATGTCAAGAGGGTCCTTCTGTACCGTACCGTGGACGTCACGGACTGCCTTTATTCGGCGATCTATAGCATACTTCGTGACGTCCCGGTAGAACTTGATAGTTGGTTTTTCCTCCGCCTCCACGCAATGCACGCGGGCACGAACGCGGGCCCCGTGTAGTTCCTGATCAAGATACTGCTGGACTGCGTGAAGTTCGGAGGAGTCCCCGTTCCTCTCCCTAGAGCAGAGCGAGAGGAACTCTTCCCTTCTTCGACGAGCTCTTGCTACACAGTACTCAACTGTAAACTGTTTGATGCGAGACTTGACATCATCCCACCACTCTAAACCCGTTGAGAAGGCCGGCCTCAATGTTCGCCACCCTTCGTACCTGGCTTTAAACTGTTCTCTATAGTCAGCCTCCGTTAGAATATCTGTGTTCATTTTCCAGAACACCCTCCCAGCTGGCCATGACTCTGGGGGTTGGAAGGAGACAGTAACTGCATCATGGTCCGAAATTGGATTCTGTAAATAGTTCAGAGTTGTGTTTTTGTCCGGTCAGGTTTAAGTTTTCCTTTGTTTCCTCGTGCCCGTTTCTACGTAGGTAAAAAGCACATTTGGCCCTTCCGAAACAGTAATTCTGTAAAGCTATCTTGTAGTAACCCAGTTACAGCCTTTCAATATATATATATATATATATATATATATATATATATATATATATATATTTCTCTAATTCGGCACTTAGGGGGAAAGTTGTTGTTGAAAAGTCGACCTTAAGGGGAAAAAAATTCTCGGGTGAAATATAAGTTTCGCCTTAACGTTTCCACACACTTTTTCTATAGGAATACGTAAACTTACAAGGGCGCCCTCTTAGATTTACAAACTAGATGCCATTACTTCAAAGTTGTCAAATTTACGGACACCTAGCTGTTAACACGAACGGATGGCTGGCCATTAAAATAACGTTAATTATATTTTTAGACGTTAGGGCGAATTTATTTCTTATGAATTTTATTATCTTTTTTCGCCCTATGTACAAGCAGATATAACAATTTCCCCTTAAGGTGGGAATTAGCGTTATATATATATATATATATATATATATATATATATATATATATATATATATATATATATATATATAACGCTAATTCCCACCTTAAGGGGAAATTTTTATATCTGGTTGTACATAGGGCGAAAAAAGATAATAAAATACATAAGAAATAAATTCGCCCTAACGTCTAAACATATAAATTAACGTTATTTCAATGGCCAGCCATCCGTTCGTGTTAACAGCTAGGTGTCCGTAAATTTGACAACTTTGAAGTAATGGCATCTAGTTTGTAAATCTAAGAGGGCGCCCTTGTAAGTTTACGTATTCCTATAGAAAAAGTGTGTGGAAACATTAAGGCGAAACTTATATTTCACCCGAAAATTTTTTTCCCCTTGAGGTCGACTTTTCAACAACAAGTTTCCCCCTAAGTGCCGAATTAGAGAAATAATATATATATATATATATATATATATATATATATATATATATATATATATATATATAACAGGTAAACAAGCAGAACACAAAGCATAGTTGACACAGCAGGAATACATTAAAAAGAAATTTATTGTTGAAATTTTCGGTCATACCTAGGACCTTCATCGGCAACTACTAGACTGAGTAGTATCTAGTAGTGTCTAGTAGTTGACGATGAAGGTCCTAGGTAGGACCGAAAATTTCAACAATAAATTTCTTTTTAATGTATTCCTGCTGTGTCAACTATGCTTTGTGTTCTGCTTGTTTACCTGTTATTTATCGGAATACACGTGGACCATATTTCTATTATATATATCTATATATATCTATATATAGATATATATAATATATATATATATATATATATATATATATATATATATATATATATATATATATATATATATATATATATATATATATATGAGTCAATCCACGCTATATTAAATAGTCACACAGAGACCTTAGGCCATTTTTCCTCTAACATAGAAGTGCCTTATACTGAAAGAGGATATTTTTTGTGAATGGAAAACTTAGCCTCAAGCAGGGTTCGAACCAGCGACCTCCCGCATACAAGGCGGATGCTCTCACCATTGAGCCATTGAGGCCTATGTGGTAGAACGCGGTCAACTAAGCTTAAATACTGTTGGGTTAAGTTCTCCATTGTTACGTCATAGGAACGCGTCCCATGTAGTATTGAGTAGGTAGAGTGACGTAGCGACTTTATATGAATGAGTCAATCCACGCTATATTAAATAGTCGCACAGAGACCTTAGGCCATTTTTCCTCTAACATAGGCACTTGCCTCATACTGAAAGAGGATATTTTTTGTGAATGGAAAACTTAGCCTCAAGCAGGATTCGAACCTGCGACCTCCCACATACAAGGCGGATGCTCTGACCACTGAGCCATTGAGGCCTCAATGGCTCAGTGGTCAGAGCATATATATATATATATATATATATATATATATATAAATATATATATATATATATATATATATATATAAACATAAACATACATATATATATATACATATATATATATATATACATACATACATACATACATATATATATATATATATACATACATATATATGTATATCTATATATATATAGGTAGAGTGACGTAGCGACTTTCTTTGAATGAGTCAAATCAACGCTGTATTAAATAGTTCCATAGAGACCTTAGGCCATATTTCCTCTAACAAAGCACTTGCCTTATACTGAAAGAGGATATTTATTTGTGAATGGAAAACTTAGCCTCAAGCAGGATTCGAACCAGCGACCTCCCGCATGCAAGGCGGATGCTCTGACCACTGAGCCATTGAGGATATATATATATATATATATATATATATATATATATATATATATATATTTATATGTATATCACCTCAGACAGAAACAACAGAAACAACTCTCCCCTCTAAGTTAACTTCTGAGCCCCCCTTCAATTCAAACAAAAACTCTTGTTTAGTGCACCTCCTAGACAGAGCCACAGTAGCCTGCACTGCGTTGCAATTCCTCAAGGCTATACTCACCCACAACTGTACGTGAGCTTAATAAGGAACAACTGATTGCACACGTTCTCACTGACCAACCAGAGTGGAGCTGTACTGTTTGGATAAATCCCAGTAAAGTGGCCCCTCTAAGACCTAAGTTACGGCGGCATTTGATTTCTTCCCTCCCATTCTGCAACAGCGCTTAGCAATGGCCAGTTCTTTATTTTCGTAGCAACTGCTTAGACGTTCCACTTAGGGTGTTCGTTGAACATTACCAATGATTGATTAAAGACCCCTTTAACTATCCTAGTCGTTTTATTTCCGTTTTGCTGTCTAAACGGGCTACATCACTGTCGCCGTCGCCACCATCACCAGCATCACGTTTTAAAACAAAATATGCTTATTCCATCCTGCTTCTACTAAGTTTGCAGTTTAATTGACGTTTATTTGCGTAGAAAATGAAATCGTTTTACATCGTTTTATGTTACATCGTTCTCCATAACACCCGTCGGATCGAATACAAACGTGTTGACTGGTTTTTTTTTTTTTTTTTTTTCAATTTTCCCTAACTGTTTAACCATATTTTCTGGGATAGTAAATTGTGTGACATTATAATGTCATTTCTGGCCAACGTGTTTGAGACGCCAATTTCTTTTCAATAAACGCACTTTTATCACTCACATGAGAAGAAAGTGTATTTCTGCTTTTAACTGAACAAAACCAATTGGCTGTAACTAGTATTCATTTCGAGTGATCGTGCACAAAGTTTTCATGACACATTTCAACTTACGTTGCATCCCAACGTGTTTGAAGCTGCTTGGAAAAAACTATTTGGATTGCATTTACTGTAAACTTTTTAAATTGAATAATGTTACACTGTATTCTATGACTGCTTCGACCATTCGTTGCAAGAAATTTGAAGTTGGGTGTAATTTCTGCCAGATGCTTTGGACGTTTCGTAGTGGGGAGTCTTTACCATTTGCCACCATCGTTGGTACGTCTTTGCCCTTACAATCTTCTGGTTCAGTTGGGAGGAAATGCCAAGTAATTGTCCCTTGGGCATTGTGGGATTAATTTGGTCACCCCTCCTCTTAAAACTTGAACGGTTTATCCTCTACTTCTTGTTTGATTACAAAACCCGCTTAAATACAAATCACTGTATGGACGTCATTAGTTTTTTTTTTTTTTTTTTTTTAGCTCAAACCATCTCAAAGAGCTGTTTGAGCTATTGTGATCCGCCACCGTCACTCTGTCTATCTGTCTGTCTGTCTGTCTGTCTGTCTGTCTGTCTGTCTATCTATGTCTGTCCACAATTGCCTTTAATGCTCTCAGGGGCACACTCGTGGACGGATTTTAACAAAACTCGGATACATAGGTCGTTGAACTTTACGCTACCTGCCATGTTCAAGAACTTGAGGTCAAAGGTCATTTAGGGGTCATTAAAGGCAGTTATGTGAATATCTTCAAAACGTATCTCCTCCCTCAAATAGCGCTGTATGTTCTTGAAATTTGGTCATAATATTTCTTACATAGTAGTTCTTTTTGATCCAAGGTCATACGAAGTCATTAGAGGTCAAAAGGTGGAAATATCTTTGATGTGGTATTGCTTTGCTCCGTTGAGTCTGATATTTACCAAACATGGTTTTAGTTAATCCACTTTTGATGGGCTTCCAGTTGGATGTAAAAATATAGGTCAAAGGTCATCCAAGGGTCATTTGAGGCCATAGTTGTAAATATTTTGAAATGCTATTTTCTCCTAGATGCATTACAAAATTATCTTCAAAATTGCTCAGAACGACGACAGGCATGTGCAAATTACAAATTACGTCTCCAATTTGGGATGAAGGATACTTTTGATACCTTTCTAACCAATTTTGTGCCACTCCTCTATTTTTACCAGTCTTACAAAATCACTTTACTACCTATTTTTGTGTATACTACACTCTCTTTAAAACTGTCTGTCTACAAGAGGTCAGTCCTGTGAGGTTGTAAAGGTTAGTTTAAAGGGAGCTGCTTAGCTTCTGGGCAGTATATGAACAATTTCTGTATTGTGTGTGGTGATGTAGAAGGTCTGTTGGCACAGCTCCCTGGTTAGCATCATAATTAATCATCGTGCATGAGTTGTAATTGACAATACCTCTTCCTTGCAAAGTTACCTGTTCTGCTGGTAACTGTATATTCTAAGTTCCTTGTGGCAGCAGAGAGCTAATACCAGATTGTTGACTGTAATTTTATAATAATGTAAGTGAAAACTAGAAGTTGCTGGACTTTTGGATGGTGCAATCTAGCAGTTCAAGGCGAGGGTTGCACTGCTAAGGTCAGACGGTAATCAAGACTTAAGAAGTTGATACAAAATAAGTCGGTCCTCTGCTACTTGTCAAATAGGACTTGGGGATTTTATCCACTGCCTGAACATTCACACTTGTCAGATTTCAAATATGAATCTTTGCACCTGTGGTAATGCATGTGAGTATATCAATATTGCTTTATGTCAAAACTGTTCTGTTAATTAGTGTCTTGATTACTGTAGCTCACTGTGATATTGAATAACATCTTTCTTCATAGATAATTGGTATGGTAATGCTTTGAACTTAAAATAGATTTTCACTGGGGACAAAGGGGCAATTTCCTTAACCCTTAACCTTGCTTTTGAGAATTGGGAGAGAGGGGTAAGGTCTTGATTTTTTATTTGCATTTTACTAATGTTGGGAAAGACATGTATTTGTTTTGATTATGTGTTTCCAGCAATCATACCATGCAGTGATGTACACAGGGTTTTGCAGGGGAGGGGGGAGAGAAGAGCCGACTCCAAAGTTTGCCCAGGTTTGAGCTACTGCCCCATTGGTGCTCTAGTTTTCCTTATTCCGTTTGCAGATGTCTGTTCCACAACAATATTCAGCTTTTGGCTCCAGATACCTTTGCAGGCATTGGTGTCGAGAAGATGTAAGTAAAGGTCAAACGAGTATAGTAACAATCTCCAACCGTGTGTTTTAAGGGTACTTTTAACTAATGTTTGAGTGGCTGATAGCAAGAATGAGACGAAAATGGATTGGGATTGGAGATTATAAAATTACTTTCAATTTAAGGGTAAATCAAGAAACCCGCATGACTAATTCAATGAAATTGGTAGCGATTAATACTGTAGCTACTCTAGAATGTTTACTTTTTCGGAGGGTGGTATTTCCAACAGCACCAGAAGAAGCCATGTTTATGTGTTGATATTGCCCGTATCTTCGAAACTTTAGAAAATTTGCGTAAGGATTGAATTACCTTTTGCGTACTCTGCAAAATTTTAATGAAACTGAATGCAAACTTGTGAAAGCCTTGCCTTTCGTTAAAAGCGTACTTCGTTTGGGACTTATTTTCTTTTTTCCGTATAGTTACCTCTTCGGAAATATCATCCCATACATGAGCAATGCATCTTTCACCGATAGCAATATTACAGAGATGTGAGTATGATAGCATCATCGCAGCGACGAAATTTATACAATATCTATCATATATAATGTAAACTGTGAAAGGGATACTGATAGCCACTGTGGATTTTCCTTTTAATGATAACCATATCACTTTGTTTTTGCAATTAAGTCGTAAATTCCTCTCGTTTAATTACTTATGTTACATACTGCACTTTACTTTCGGTATATTCCTAAAACAGTAGGCCTAATGAAGGTAATTTTCTACCAGGGAAAACCACAAAATACATGAAATGAATGGTTCATAAATGAACATAAAGCTCACCAATACTTTTAGATGAGCACTACTTTGCAGAAGGTTACATAATTATTACACATCATAGAAGGTAATCTTATCCTTATCAAATCATACATATAAATGTAAGAGAATGATTTGCTCATGTGTGTGCTCTAGTTATAGTTTCATTTCGTCTCATTAAATGTAACATTTTCTTTACGAATAGCTACCTGGATTGTGAGGAAGTTCGAGTGTTACAACTAAACATCAAAATGTAAGAGAACAAACTTGACTTTGGAACTGGAGTTTTTTTGTAAGATTCTGCAGTTCTGTGTGTAAACAAGCTTTTGAACGGGACAATGAAGATAGCCTTGAAATGCGTAGTTTTTTCGGGGGGAGGGGGGAGATATGTGTAAAACTGTATCATCTATTTTTAAAAGTTTCCTACGAAACGAAAATGTTTCAAATGAACGAGCGCCCGTCTCGGGTATCCTCTGCTACACGTTTAAGTTTCTATTCAGAAATTGTGCTTGTACATTTGTTGATCAGACATTGAAGGTTAATTAGAACCTAAAGACAACGTCAAAAAAAAAAAAAGCAAACAAACAAACAAAATGCACAGCACAGAGAAATAATACGGAATTCTCATGACCTGATAAAAAATTCTCCTGTACCAACTTTGAAAACTGCCACTAAAAGTCACTTTATTATAGACGTGAAAGATATTTATCAATCCTCTTTGCCACATTAACTTCCACGTTTTTACTTGCAGTAAATGTGTGACCCCGAAATTTGTTCCAGAATTTAGTATGTACCTACAATTTGATGATTTCATGAAAAGGGAGGGATTCCGGTGTTACATCAGACCGACAGCAAATAACGCAGGGCCTTTGACCTACGTATGTGCACCTTGTCCTCGAGGAAGTTTTGGGAAGGCCGGAAAATGTGTTTCCTGTTTTCGTGGTAACAAATTTATGCTAAGTAAAATATTATTTATGAACTGGCACAACAAGGATAAGAAAAGGTGACAGAAATGCGGCTTCATTCGGTTTGACTTTGATTGACAAAGCCCTCACCTGCTTTGCAAACGTCCTCTTAAAGGAATTTGCCAGTGAAAAAAATCAATGACTCCAAAAAATGCAGAACATTTTTTTCTTCTAAGAGGTGAAAACTGCATCTCAATAGCTTGTAGCATTTGGAAGATATTAATTTTCAAAGAAATGCAATTTTTTCTCAAGATAAAGTTGAATTATGAGAAATCTGTGATGTCATCGCGGCACATTAATTTGACAAAGCATTGAATTTCTTTATGATATTGACTCTGTTGTGGGGAATATTTAGCAACTTTGTTTGTTATGCCGTATATATGGTGTAGATTTACGCTAAACCTACATGGAAAGATATTCAAACATTCCAACAGTATCAAATTTCAAGCATAAACAGAACATCAGAACCTTGATGACAACTGGAGGTATTGTTTGACAAAAATAAGTAGTCTTTAAATATTAGATATCTCGAGTTATGAAAAGAGTATTGCTACAGGGTTTGGAGGGTATGAACTGAATTTTTTTCTCTTTCACATGGGCCCCTTGTGAAAAGGCACTGGAAAATGCCTTTAAGAGAGTTAAGAGACAAGCATAAACGTCTAACGATCTATAGCAACTAAACTTCCATTATTTTAATGCGAACTTATCGCAGTTCTATGAAAGTGATTAACCGGGAACATGACTGACTGGCATTATCATTGGTTTATAAAAAATAATGTGATATAGTTCCTGCCAGTGGCACGACAAAACAACGAGACAAAGGCCGACAAGAATGGAAAAAAAATTAAAACTGTTTTTAACATCAAATAACGCCCAGGCACGCTAAACAGGCCTGTAAAAATTGAAGGGAAAACTGATCAAACCGCAACTTGACCAAAGTGACCTTGTGATCCGCGCTTGAAGTCAACTAAAATACAAGGGAGAGATTAACACTTTTTTAGCCAGTGCTGAACAAGCTCCAAAAGATTTTCAGAGTATTCTTAGAGCATCTTAGAAGTAATCATTTGCTATGCGTTAAGGATGGTAGAATGCACCTTACTTTTTGAATAAAATATGAATTATAAAACTGCATGATTTCAAATGAATAAATTTTCAATTACTTGAAAACTTTTCTTTTAACTTGAAAGTGTTAAGTCCGGTTTAATGGTATTTTATCTGTTACATTACCGAAATGAGTCATTACATTTAAATAACGGTTTCTAGCTGTTTGTGGGCAACCGCAAAGCCTTTTTTTTAACCTTAGTTCGTCTTTTTTTTTTCTTGAGGTGGTTATTATCAAAATGAGGTTGGTGTTTCAGCACATTATGACAAAGAAGTATGCAAGCGGTACCCTGACGGTACATTCGTGAAAAACGGAAGTGGGAAATCAATTATAGAATGTACAGTCTGTCCTGATGGTACGTACAAACAGTTCCATGCCGGGTTTAGAGGATGTTTCTGTTTACAAGACTACGCCAGAACTGACCGATTTGGACCGTGTTCTGTTTGTTTGGAGAAAGGAGTCAACTGCAGTGGAAAAGATTACAAATCATTACAACCTGGCTTTTACTGGAACTGGAACTTTCCGGGTGGAAATCTAACGGAATACGACAAGTTTGTGGAAAATTTAAACACTGAAGATTTTTTGTTTGATTCTCACACAAGTTACCGGGGCGAAATTCCTAGAGCATTTAAGTGTCCTCGGCGTGAAAGTTGCAGCAACGACCATAGTACGGCAGAGACTAAGTGCTCTAAGGGGTATAAGGGATGGCTTTGCAGCAAATGTGACAGAAATTACTACCCTGTGATGAGTAATTGTTTGCCTTGTCCAGAAAAAGATTGGTTGTTTATCGAAATTTCATTATCAGTCGTTACATTAGTAGTTTTTTCAGTTTGTTTATATTGTTATTATAAGCGTGAGAAACGTCAAAGTGGAAACGCTCGATCCATTATTGATGTGATTATGTCAAGGGGAAAAATTGCGCTAGGATTTTATCAAGTGGTTGGAGAGTTTTTCAGTTCGTTACATGAAGTCAATTGGACAAATTCGCTCACATTTATTGGAAATATAATATCTTTGATCGAGCTTAATATACTTCGCTTATTTATTCGACCGCAATGTTTCCATGAAAAGTTAAAAATAGACCCTAAAATAGAATTTATTATAGGGTTAACCATTCCAGCGTCGTCGCTGTCATTGGCGTGTGTTTCCTATGGCTTAATGGTAGCCTGTCACAAATACAAGGCAAGGTATGGTGCAGCACCAAAGTCCTTTAACAAGGAGAAACTAAGATACAACTTGTCGACAGTTGTTATTATAATTCTCTTTGCAACGTATCCTCCCATATGTACCATTATCTTTCAACTTTACCCCAAAGCATGTGAAGAGTTTTGTTTAGATATAAGTAACAACACGTGTTACACACTTTTGAGGTCTGACTATGATATTGAGTGCAAAGACTTGAACGTGTACCATATTTTTGCCTACATTGCTACCGCAGGATATGTAGTAGCCTTCCCTGTTGTTTTATATTTCCTATTGAAAAAACAAGTTCAGCTACACTCTGTAAATACCATCCATAGAAACTATTTGCTGATAAACGAGCACCACGAAGAGCCATTGGAAAGGCTGATCACTGATTCTGATCGTGAAGTATTGTATCCTGCTTGGATTGACTTTCTGTGTGAAAATTACAAACCCCAGTATTGGTACTGGGAAATTGTGGAGCTTACAAGAAAAGTCACACAAACTGTACTCATAACATTGCTTGGATGGGAGGACAAATTGACCGTTCTTATCACAATTGGTGTTTCCGTTCTTTTTCTGACGTTACACGCTCGGTGTTTGCCAATGAAGAATAAATTTGAGCAAGCTCTACAGGTAATTTTTGGGTAGCTTCAAGGTACTCAAAAAAGAATGTTCTGAAAATTTCCTACGAAGAGTAAACATTACCTTGTACTTCTGATGCTAATGAAGGTTACTATGATTAATATTTCAAAGAATTAGTGCGATGTGTCTTAATAACACTAACAATATTCTTTGTTTAAGCAGCTATTCTCTCTGGTTGCCATACTTGTCAATGTCCTTGTTGCTGCTATGGATGTCCCCGAGGAATACGGAGGAGCTATGTCGGTAGCGTTAATTGTCCTAAATGTTGTTGTTATCGCCATCATAGCAGGTAAGAGTTTTCAGAAATTGATCACGATCATCTATCCCTAAGGTTATAATCCTGTATTGGGATCAAATATCAAATGTCTTCTCAATATGCATACGTTATCATGATACGACAAACCTTAGCAGCCGACTTTTCAATCTTCATTTATTTTACGTAATACACTTTGAAAGTACTTATAATGTTTTATATTATATATATATATATATATATTGTATATTTATATTTTAACAATTATTTTATTGTACTTTCAATATATTAACATATGTGTGAATTAAAAACATTAAGCAACCTAGATACTTTTAGAAAGAAAATTAAGAATACCTGACATGCTTAATATTGCAGTTTCCCATAGCAATTATTTTCCATCCGCTTTCAAGTAGTTGAATATAAGTGTATATTAAAGGTAGACGGCGTTGTGTGTTTGTTAGCTTAAGCAAAAACTATAGCAAAATTATAAGTTAAAAATGTGCTAACAGTATCGAAAACTTCAAAAGCGTAAATTTGTTTCCCTTTCTACAGTGGAAGTTGTATTTGGAATTTTTCTTCGACTGAGGCATCTAAGATTCCATAAAATCATTTTAACGTGTTGGATACGTTTCGCAACAAAATTTTTCAAGGAGTCCAAAAGGCGTCGAAAAGAATAAATGGCCGACGAATGGTAACAGGACGTGGTATGCAATCATTTCATACCACCACGTTTGAACTGCATAAACTTACACTACGCGTACATTACATTGCTTATAAGATATGTGTGGAAAAAGTTTGACAGCTTTTGAGCCATACTATTGCAATGATATTCTTGCCTGGAACGTTTGTAACGACAAGAAGATACAAAGAAATGATGGGAAAGCTTAGAAGTTCTAAAAACATGTCCTTCTAATGCTAACATGCATATCTACTTGTGATTGCTTTGTAAATAGTAGGCCTAAGTAACTCTGAGTTATCACATGAATGTACAGTAAAGATGCGTAAAGAGCAGGTCACACTAGAGGGATTTCGGATAGGATAACGGTCCGATTTTTGTCAGTTTTAGCCAAAATCTTCTCCATCCCTGGTCGGAAAGAGCCAAAAATTTTGCCAACCTGTGCAAACATTTAGTTTGCATCAGAAGACTACGAAAATGAAATGTAGACTAATTATTTCGAGACGTAACATCGCATTGACGGCGGAACCGGGGGTCTTGGGGGCTCAGCCCCCCATGAAAAAGTGAGGGGCTACAGGGATGTTCAGTCCCCCAATATTTGCTCAACATGACCATTTTTCATAGATTGATTTTTTTCTCATTAACTAAGAAATTGCAGACATGAGATCCATATTTCAAGGCTGGAAACATTCAGCTTGGAACACTCGGGAAGTGCCGTTTCCGGCCATCTGGGGGGTTTGCAAAGCCAAAAATTTTCTTGTTCGCTTCGCGCCAACTGATGATGGCGCTCCGCTTAGAAATATGTATTATCATTTTTCATAGATTTATTTTTTCTCATTAACTGAGAAATTGCAGACATAAGATTCATATTTCAAGGCTGGAAACATTCAGCTTGGAACACTCGGGAAGTGCCGTTTCCGGCCATCTGGGGGGTTTGCAAAGCCAAAAATTTTCTTGTTCGCTTCGCGCCAACTGATGATGGCGCTCCGCTTAGAAATATGTATTATCATTTTTCATAGATTTATTTTTTCTCATTAACTGAGAAATTGCAGACATAAGATTCATATTTCAAGGCAGAGTACACGAAGCTTAGAACAGTAGGGAAGTGCCGTTTCCGGCCATCTGGAGGGTTTGTAAAGCCAAAAATTTTCTTGTACGCTCCGCGCCAACCGATCGTGGTGCTCCGCTTAGATAGTCTTGCTGGCTCTCAGCCCCCCCCCCCCCCCCCATATTTTTTCCTTTTCGCCGCGCCTGTCACATCGGTAGACAGCGTTTATCGGATAGGCGTGCAAAAATTGGATTGAGTTTCGAACAAATACCGCTGTGTTGAGCGGTTTAAGTTACATAATGATAGCAGAACAGGATCAGTTATCGATACAGCGTGACTATCCTTAGAACAAGGTCTGAATAATAAACTACTGATCCGATCTAGAAAATTCGGATTTCGGATTGAAAATCGCTGTAGTGTGACCCGCCCTTAACACTAATACTAGCACATAATTCAAAGTAAAGTAGAACAACCTGTACATAGCTAAGGCAATGGTTTATCAGAGTTGTTAAGAGTATTTTACATTAATAGTGTTAAAGTAAGGTTCCTCTTGCAATTGTTATTTTCAATTCAAGGGATCCCGTTTGCTTTGAAATAACCTTTCAACCGTTCTTGTAAGTACTTTCAAGGGATGGGTAAGTTTCACACTCGAAACAATAATAAGGTACAACTTAGTCTATACGGAATATTAACAACAATTTTAATGGTGTATTAAAATAAGCCTTAGGCGCGTTTCCTAAAATATTGAAACAAATCTCGTTGAGCATAGTCGATTCATGTATATTGAAAAAAAAAGTACTTCTTGACTTTTTCTACATTGTTTAATCAATTTCCTTGATCAGTATATACACATTACTTTCTACAATATAACAGCTTCACTTGTCACAAAACGCAGTCCATTGTTTTTAGTCAGCTGCTTAGATATAAACACACATGTTGTGAAAATACTAACTTTATCGTAGAATCCACGAACCTCATCCACCATTTCTAACTCAGACCTATCAGTGGATACCCGCTTAACACCTTGGACAGTACCTTTACCTGCGTTATTTGTTAGTCGTGATTAACTACTTATAGACAAAGAGACCTCTAATCATTACGCACAACTGTGATCTAGTCCCACTTAATATCCTGTTATCCTGGCGCGTTCTTCGGAGTGATCACACCATTAGACACCTCTTCTCCCTAACCCCATCATTTTCGACAAACAGTCCGGAAATATATGTACTATTGTCAGAAGAACTAAACCCCTCCACTACTCCCTCAAATTAATCAGCACCATAACAAACTCAGGTGCCACCAGTGCGGTCTAATTGACACGTTCCCATTTATATTGACCCTTCTTCCGGTGATACCCTTTTGCAAGATTTTAATTTTGTCTCGGCTAACGTTGTAAATTTCTGTTGTGTAAATGCCCCAACGTGTCCTATGTAGAAGAAACGTGATAGATTCAGCTTAAAATTTAACAAACTGAAACACTCATCTGACACAAGATTAGATTTTGTGTAGCGGCGTCATTTAATATACCCAATCATTCGATCTCTGACGTACGACTTTTCATCCTGACAGATAATTTATCTTCCAGTAATAAACGTAAAGAATACAAGCTCAAGGTCATCCTCGCGCTGAGATAACATGTCAAGATTTTATAACAGGGATTTGTCAACAAGAAGCAACTACAAGAGTAGCTATTTTCACGAAGGATATACATAAATGTGAATCAACCACTTTAGTTTATTATCCTTTTTAACTGACACGTGGGTTTTTTCTTGTGCTATGCTTCAGCGTTAGGTCAGTAGCTTACGTTTCAGTTCAACCTTGCAGCAAGTAAAGTAAGGTAAGTTGCCCGCAATATTTTTCAAATAAATGATCTTTTTTCTCACTGGATGATATGAAGGCGTCACCACTTTGTTTCTTTATATATATATATATATATATATATATATATATATATATATATATATATATATATATATATATATATATATATATATATATATATATATATATATAAGAAAAAAACGAGAAAAAACGATACTTTCATTTCCAACTTCTGTGCTCGGATGTATCCCGATAAGGTCTAGCCTCTTACGTATGTAAGTTTCAGTACAACTGATGAAGAGCTGTGTATACGACGCTCGAAATATTTTGTTAAATGCTTTACGTGTGGAGTTATAAAGTTGGAAATGAAAGTATCGTTTTTCTCGTTTTTTGCTTCTTATATCATTTTTTACAACACACGCCAACTATCATATCTTCCTATATATATATATATATATATATATATATATATATATATATATATAAGACCTTAGGGAGGCAATTTTCCTTGTTATTTTAGAGAGAATGCTACTAGAGAGACCTTCCATGTCTCCTTAATGTTTTAGGTACTATTAAATAGTATTAGAATGTTCGTTGGATTCTAAATTTCATATTTTGATATTTCTAGGGTTAGGGGTTACAAAATTAAAGTGTAAGTCAACATAAATGTTTCCCAAATATACACACATATACACACACAATGTATATGCAATAACTTTACACCAACTAACGAGCATGTATCCGTTAACGCGCACGGCTGAGAGACGCACACGTAATATCAGAACTAAAAGGGAAAATATGTGCTAATGTATTTTTATTTTTGCGGTATACCGATTTCGCCTATTGTGTGTATGGAAATGATTATGAAATAGCGCCCTCTGTTGAGTGATGTCCTGGCGCTGAAATGCTCGTAATAAAGCAGTAAACTTTAGTCAACTGTCATCTCTTTATTTGGTGAATCTTCTGTTGTCATCTTGTAAATACAACAAAATATTGGCGACAAAGATGGGATGGTTTTATCTTTAACACCGTTCGTATAACTTTTAGCCGCCTGTAGTAAGACTTTTTAACTGTTGGTTTTGTAGATGATGCTAACAACCTAAGCAATAGCCTTCGTACAAATAACGTAGCCCAGTTAGTTCGAGTGCAGCATGCATTTAGCACATGATAGACTTTCAACTTCAAGCCACGTGCAGTAGCCTAGTTCATTAAGGCCAGGCCTACATAGTGCTGCTAGCTCACAATGCCATGGCTAGTAGTAGCCTACCGACCTTAGTACTCCAGCGAGTAACTGTAACTGTCATGCTAATAGCCTACTCTTTGCAAAGCCTAGCAATGAATCTCCTAGGCTATGCAATCGTAACCTGTTTCCAGTCCAAGTAAACACCATCTGCCATTGTGTGGTGTAGCCAGTGCCTGTTGATTAACCTCAAAGCGAACTACTGTCTGTTCACGCCAGACGTCAGCCATCAATAAATATCCCTAGCAGCCTTAGCCTCACCAGTACAGAAAAGCTGAAAGAATAATCTGCCTATAAGTAGGTTGCTGCCAGCCCAGAAGGATAGATTTCCAATAATTGCATCATAGCCAAGCCAAGGATCATCCTATAGAACAAGCCGAATCTAAGAGGGGATCATGAAAAGTCACGGATGCAAGTTGATCAATCCAGCCATTATACAGTTTAACTAACAGTATAAGCCAAGCTTAGTGGGATTTTACATAGGCTAACCATCAATAGCCATGTTTTAGCCAGATGTGTTAGGATCAACAGCCACTTAAGTTCAATCCAGCCTCAATGGAAAGTTACCTAGCCAAAGCCTAGTATAGCCTCGTTACGAGTTTCATGAGCCAAGCCAAGGAATCTACTGTACACTACATTGCCAATCCAACCATAGTTCCTAAATGCCGAGGAAGCCTGTGCAAGTCAGAGTTTTGGTAGTTCAAGTGGTATTCACATTGCATGCCTGTTATCATAGATTTTCATATTTAACTGTGCAGTACATTACATTTGTTGTCCTTTATATACATGAAGCATATAAGCCAGTGTGTGTTAAGGATGAATGTAAATTTATGTTTGCTAGTTTGGCAGTGTAACCAAACTGGATTAAGTTCAGCCATGATATTAATAAGCCTATAACCCTAAAGTAAAGGACAGTGGTTTGATTAAAAGCCACAAATTGGCAACATCTACCACTGTAGGGTCAGTGCCCCAATTTGAGAAATTTAGTTCATTCAAAGAGTGAACTGAGGTCTTACAAGGATGGTTTGAATCTAATGGGATAACAGATGATGGTAAGAAAGAGCAGTGTTCCTTAGTAGTTTAGGAAGTAAAGGGTATCACACCCTGAGATCTTCAGTACAACCCCAGAAACCCACAGAGAAAACATATGCCCAGAATGTAGAGGCTTGGAAAAACCATTACATGCCAAAGCCAAGCGAAATAGTGCAAAGGTACAGGTTTTACACCTGCTGTCAAAAAGAGGAGCAGTTAATTTCACAGTTTGTCGCCAACCTTCGACCGCTAAGTGATGGCTGCAATTTCCAGGACCTTGACAATATGTTAAGGGATCGGTTAGTTGTGGGGTTGAAAGATTCCAACATACAGCGTAGACTGCTCAGTGACTCGTCACTTAACTTTAAACAGGCATTTGAAAAAGCAACTGCAATAGAAACAGCACAAAAGGATGTAAAAACTTTAAAGAAAATGGCAACACCATCAGTTAGTGTAAATAAAGTACATGAAAAGCCCAAAACAGCCAAGTCAAGAGCTCAGAATCACAGTAAGGTTATGAGCCAACCCCAAGTAGATCGAAAATGCTGGAGGTGTGGCTCAGGAAAGCATAAGCCCAAAGAATGTCTTTTCAAAGATCAAGAGTGTTTTAAGTGCCATAAAAAGGGGCACACTAAGTCTCATTATGAGAGTGTAAAGAAATATAATAAGCAAAAATCTCGGGATCATGCAAATTAGCTTAATGAGTATGCAAGCACATCAGAGCTGTCTGACAATGATTCAGAGTTAAATCATCTGAAAGAGAGCGGGGTTAATAGGTTGAACAAAAACCAACCATTCTATATTGAGTTACAAGTTAACAAAAGACAGGTAACTTTTGAGGTAGACACAGGTAGCCCCTGGTCACTTATGTCCAAGACTTGTTACAAAGCTATAAGTTCAGGGAGTAAATTTTTAAAATCTGATGTGAACCTGGCAACATATACCAGTAGCCTTGTTCTAATCATTGGTGAAACAATGGTAAATGTGAGTTGGCAAGGTCAAACAAAACCCTTGACCATGTTAGTGGTACAAGAGGGAGCCAATCTTTTAGGAAGAGATTGGATGGAGAAGTTTGGAATTGGATTGAATATTCCAGACTCTCATGAAAATTTGCAGTCTAATTCCGTAAGAGAAGTACACTTGACTGAGCCAGTCAGCAAAGAATGCCAGGAAAAATTAGAAGCTATTCTGGTAAATCATGAAACGGTTTTTGACTCCACTGTTACAGGTAAATTGGTGGGTTATCAAGCTAAGGTGCACCCCACCACAGAAGATTCAATATTTCTTAATGCAGCACCTGTATCACATGCAAAGCGTCAAAAGTTTGATAAATGTCTTAAAGAGTTGGACAGTCAAGGGATCACAGAGCAGGTCTTATTTTCAGAATATGCATGCCCAATAGTTGTGGTTCCAAAAACAGATGGTAAAGTACGAATCTGTGGGAATTACAAGCTTACAGCAAATAAAGTGCTCAGGTTGGAGCATTACCCCATTCCAACCCTGAAGGATTTACTACAAGGATTGCAGGGAGGGCAGTATTTACAAAATTAGATATGTCACATGCCTACTAACAGATAGAATTGGATGAATCTGCTCGCTAGTACACAACCATAAACTCATATAGGAGATTGTACCAATACAAAAGGTTACCCTTTGGAAATGCGTCGGCACTAGCAATTTTTCGGAGGACCATGGAATCTCTCTTGGGAGATATCACAATGTGTAAGCCATATTTGGATGATATCATTTTCAGTGCCAAAACAAATGAAGAATATCTTGATTGTCTACACAAGGATCTTGAGCGGCTTGAGGCAAATGGGATGAACTTGAAGAAAAGAAAATGTGAATTCTTCAAAGATTCAGTCGTGTACTTGGGACATCAGCTTGATAAAGAGGGATTGCGCCCTCTAGCACAAGCTTGGGGATATCCAGCAAACTCCCCGCCCTCAAAATGAAAAGGAATTACAAGCATTCCTCGGGCTTATGGGTTATTATCGCAAATTTATACCCAATTTATCCCTAAAGTTAGTCCCCCTGAACCAGCTGTTGCAAAGGGAATTTTCATATGGTAATTCAGGAAAGCAATGATCCAAAGTTTGAGTGGGGTCCTACTCAGGAGAAAGTTTTTCAGGAATCTAAGAAATTGTGGCATAGTGATACTTTGTTAGTCCAAGACCAATACTTTTGCAAACAGATGCTAGCTCTTATGGTGTTGGAGCTGTTATAAGTCACATTATGCCAGATGGCACTGAAAGACCAATAGCACTTGTATCCAGAATGATGTCAAAAAGTGAATGTAATTATGCTCAGTATGAAAAGGAAGGGTCGCCAGTGATATTTGGTCTGAAGAAGTTTCACAAATACCTACAATGGCGAAAATTCACAATAGTAACTGATCATAAACCCCTTCTTGGGTTGTTTGAGAGTAAGAAAGCAATTAGCCCAATGGCATCAGCAAGAATGCTTAGGTGGCAAATAATGCCGTCTGACTACCAGTTCAAAATAGTACACAAAAAGGGGAGTGCACATGGAAATGCAGATGCCCTATCCCACCTGCCCATGAACAGTGATCAAGAGGTAGAATGGGGATATGATGATCTATTCCCAGAGTCTAAAGACCATGTGAAGTTGTTGGTGGAAGATATTGCACATCGCCCAGTGGAATCACAGGAAATTAAGATTCTAACTGACAAAGACCCAGCCCTAGCTAGAGTAATATAATATATTTTGACAGGGTGGCCAAAGAGTACAGATCTAGGTGATGAATTCCAACCATTTCTTTGCAAAAAAGAAGAGTTAAGTATTGAGGATGGTGTCCTTCTGTGGGGTCACAGAGTGGTAGTCCCTAATGACCAGCAATTACGATCAAGGTTGGTTGCAAACTACACGCCTCTCATCCAGGTATAGTCAAAATGAAGGCTCTTGCTAGATCTTACATTTGGTGGCCAGCAATAGAAAAAGACCTGGAAAAGAGTGTCGTCAATGTGAGGTTTTCCAAGAAAGTCAAAGCCAGCCACAGGCTGCACCCATCCACCCTTGGGAATTCCCAGAGGGGCCCTGGATTAGATTGCACTTTGACTATGCTTGTGTGCAGAACCAAGATGTACTTATTGTAGTGGATGCATACAGTAAGTAGATAGAGGCAATTTGTGTTACTAAGGCAACTGCTGCCTCAACTATAGTTGCCTTGAGAAGGTTATTTGCAACTCATGGGATACCCGAATCAATAGTCAGTGACAATGGTACACAGTTTGTATCTGAAGAATTTTCATATTTCTTAGCCAATAATAATGTAGAGCATATTCAGACAGCGCCAAAACCCCCTTCTAGTAATGGTCTTGCAGAGAGGGGAGTTCAGACTGTAAAAAGGGGAGTTAAGAAGCTAGGTAGTGGAGATCTGGAGCAAAAGCTCCAGACGTTCCTTATTAGGTACAGAAGTACCCCCGAGGCAACTACAGGGAAGAGCCCTAGTGAATGTCTGTACAGACGCCAAATAAGAAGTCGGCTTGACCAAGTCAGACCCAACTTGGCCCGAAAAGTCAGGCTTCGTCAGAGTACCATGGTAGAAAGGAAAAACAGAAAGTCAAAAAGGAGGAAAGTGCTGGTTTCTGAGACGGTACAGGTAAAAAACTTTGCACCTGGCCCAACATGGTTAAAAGGAATTGTTACAGCAGTAATAAGCCCCGCCATGTTTGAAATTCAGTTAGAGGACAAACAGGTTGTTAGGACACATTCAGATCATATCCGGAAGTATATACCTGCAGTTAGTACAAGAAGTAGTGGAGTAGAGGACATTGGTAAATGAAATCCCAGGAGGTAGTAAAGTATCTATCTAATGAAGAGAGAGAATGAACTTGGGATGAAGCAGCCCCGGAACCTCGTTTATAGGCCCACCCACCAGTAAATGGTGATGAACCATTGGTAGAGTCGGGGACTAGTGAAGTCAGTGAAAGGGGTGAGAGAAGGTCCAGTAGGGTGAGGAAATCACCTGCTTGGATGAAAGACTATGTGACGTACAAATAGTTTGTTTTACTTGTTTCTTATAACATACTTGATACATTTTAACTGTTTTTGAGTGTTTTGAATAACCAAGGAAGTGTTTTCATATTAAGTGTATTGAAAAAGCAAGGTACACATATTACGAGGATAATCATTACTTATATCTACTTTCATGTAATGGAAACTGCTTCAAACTGAAAGACGGTGCGTTGTTATGTATGGGAATGATTATGAAAGAGCGCCCTCTGTTGAGTGATGTCCTGGCGCTGAAATGCTCCTAATAAAGAATTGACTTGGTCAACTGTCATCTCTTTATTTGGTGACTCTTCTGTTGTCATCCTGTAAATACAATTGCCTAATTTGCCTAACAGGTCCATTCATTGTAATATATATATATATATATATATATATATATATATATATATATATATATATATATATATATATATATATATATATATATATATATATATATATATATATATATATATTAATAATTAGAGATATAAATATGAATGAAATCACCAGCATGCTTAATAATTAATATATTAATAATATATTATAACCATGTATATAACGAGAAAAACCACGTAACACCACAAAGACGGCAATATGACAGCACCGCTACGGTAACAACATAGAGTATATTTCGGACAAAATTTACGTATTCCATTTGTCTTTGACTATTTACTCTAAACTGAGGGCCTACATAAATTTATACGTTCAGATTTCAGTATTCTTCGGACGGACAAGTCCATTTCCGAACTTTTTGAAGATCCCCTTTTAACTGTGAGACGACAACCCCGCCCCACCTCAAATCACTCCTTACATCCTCCAGGCTTCTTTCTGCTGGAAGCACAGTGAACAAAAAGTGTAGCAAGCCCAGGTGTCAACAGTGTTCTCCACTAGCTGTTTTGTCCGGGGTCTCCGCCCGTACAAAATCTGCCACACTACTTTAGCGCCCGGACAAAACTTTGCCGTCCGCACAGAAAATTGACCCGCCCGGTCAAGAAGTTGTCTGTACACTCAATCACAAAAAACACCACAACTTAGTCATTTGACTGCCTTTTATATTTGATTTCAAATACTCATGACAAGCAATGTATAATAAAACATCGGAGATGCAAACCCAGCTCACTTTCACCTATATCATTCAATATGCACTCACTGCATTTCTTCCATATATTTCCACTGTAGGAATCAGTTACCATCAAACTCATACACTAAACGAAACCATTCAATTGAACTGTCTCCTAGATTTCCTGATTTTCACCCGGAATTTCCATGAAGTGAACTACTTCATTCTTGAATACGTCCAAGTGGAAACTGGAGCTTCAGATCTAAAGATCAGAAGTAAAATCAAAGATATAAAGAAAATGCAATTTGCAAAAAAAAAAAATGATCACAAAATGCCCAGATTTGAACACATAGGGAAGGCTAAGAACAAGGCCGTAGATTGCACCATTTGCGATCTAAACCCTCCTAAATTGTCAAAATCTTCCCAGGAGAGGGGACACCCCCTGTTCTTAGACCCCTCCCCAGGACGGCGATGACAAGAGCCCCCGGACAGAAAACGGACCAGTGGAGAACCCTGGTCAAGTGTGTCCATTTATTATTACGGACGAAACATTTACTCCTCCCAGCACTACTTTCAACATCCATATATATGTGGGTGTGTTTGTTATTACATGAATCGAAGAAAACCTCCTTTCGTTAAAGGCAAAGCTCTGTACCCGGCCCCTTTCAATTGTGACAGTGCTAACGCTATCTCTTAACCTGTGATCTTTGTCTCTCGGTATTCTGCATTGGTCAAACTGACAGGGCCTTTACACAATTTAAACTTCCTCGGCTTTCCTGTTGCCAAACATTTCGACTCACCTGGTCGCAATCTTGTAACCATAAGTTCTCCATAAAAAAGACAACTTTAAATCGAATTCAAAGCCGACTCTCTTAACGAAACCAACATATGGTTGTACAGTCTGTCTGTCCCTGTGTAATGTAATGACAAGACTTCATAAATATGTGAACATGACAAAAGCACGAAAGAATCCATTAACGATGAGAGTAACAACAGTGTATGCAACTATCAGTTGAGCACCTTCAAACTCAATACGTTTTGCATACTTCGGATAATTACTGTAAGTTTTAAATGCTAGACCACGCCAGTACACCGTTACTTGATTGTTCGCCTTCAAATTTCAAACTTTAATGTCGCATACGTAACTTCTCACACGAACATTAAGTACGATCGTTCGAAATCTGAAACGATAAAATCAACAGATTAAGACTACACTGATCCCTGTACGTAACGTTATTAATCCAACACATCAAGGTACCGTGACAACACAAACACTCTTCCCTGAGCCACACCTAGTCTCTGACCTCAAAAATGACCTTGAACCTTCAAGCAGGCCTACTAGACTTTACTCAAATTGTAAACAAACAGAACCACACAACACAACCCTAGAATTCTTCAAAATTGTAATATACTTGTACATACTGTTGGCACTTCATTAAGTTTCCCATGTATCTTACTTCACAAACCACACCGCACCAAATACGCCATCTGCTCGATAACTGAGGCACAACAAGCTAACGTTTATAACATAATGTGATAATTTACAGTACAATTTGACGTACGCTCTTCTACATGAGCCTTTGCCTAGCCACGTTGATGTAAATATCTTCAACCGCGCAGACATCTTCTACGCCTGTAAGTGGCTTATTTCTTATTGTTTAATTATCTCAGAAACATGAAATGATTTCCAAATGAAGCCATGGCAATATTTGAACCCAACAAACCATAACTAAAACCTAAACTCACTTCGTCAGCCCTCACAACAATCAATTTAATTCACAACTTCATTCAGCAGCTTATGCCAGCGTCCATGTTGAGACAAGTAAAAGCGGTGGCGCTGTTTCAATATATCTTCGACGATACAATTACTGCCATAGATTCTTTTCCAAATAGCAATTCAAAAGTATTACAGGACAGGGTTTCGGTACGCATAGGTTTTGGCAACAGTAAAATGCCATTAAAAAGATGCACAGTAAAGTTATATGTCATGATTCTTTGTGGGTGATATGTGGGAGACAAAATCAATAATAAACCTTAATTGCAATCACTAACCTATGACCCAAGGTTCATCTAAATTTACAAAATTATTTAACAATTCAGAAACGATCACGAGACACATGCGCCTATCGTCGCCCAGCTGAAAATTCCCTTTGAAAACTTTGAAAAACTCAAAGGGTGTGAATGGTGTCAATGGGTATGAAAGGGTATCAAAGGGTTAAAGGGTATTGCAAAGGGTTTATAGGGTTCCAAGGGTACATTGTCAATGGGTTTCCAGTTGGTGCTGACACTTAAAGGGTTTCAACTCCCCCAAAGGGTTTCTTTAAAGGATCTGCAAAGGGTTTTACATCTAAAATGGTTTTGAATGAACACAAAGTGTGCTACATTTGCTACAAAGGGTTTCATCAAATGGTGCCTAAAGTGTTTTCTCGTGAGAATTGGGAGCCTGGGACTAAATGTCCACAAATTCTTTAGTTCAATAACTTAAATGAAACTTCTCAAGTCATATTTCCACAATTATTTTGATGATTCAACATTTTATTAAAAACACTCAAGACATGGAACTTAGTGATTTATTCATTGTATTACTTGGAAATAAATCTAAAATGTAAAACTCCTTTCAGGGTATAAGCAAATTATGAGAAATGCACAGAGTGATATTATGTACTTAGTGTTCTTCAATATCTGAATATAAAAGCCTACATCTATGAGCAAAATACACTGGGTACCACAAGCAGTAAGTATCTTAGGGAGTAACGTAATGGGGTCATGGAGTCAGTTCAGGTCTTCGACATGAGCAGACATGTTTTCTTTTCGCTCTCGTCGTTTTGCCGTGCTCAACCTTTATCACTGTGTGATAGCTGTACTACTTATTGCAATTGTGCATAAAACCTTATAGCGTGCTTGTGTTGTAGTTGATAAGTAGGTCTGGTCGTGTCTATTTGTTTGCGACCGCGCCTTGTTTCTGTGTAGCTTGTGTTTTTCTTACTTCATCCTATATTTTGTCCTTTTGTTGATGCCTTACCGAAGGCAGGCAAGGAATCTATGCGATGGTGATGTCGTGTGTGTGCGTGTGTGTGTGTATGTGTGTGTATGTGACGCTTAGCTTGTAAACACGATATCTCCAGTTAACAATGACCGACACTTTTCATATTTGGTATACAGATTTGTCATGTCAAGAGAAAGAACCCTATTGATTTTGGTAGAGGCCAAAGGTCATCTGAGGTCACTGGAGGTTAAGCTGCGAAAACCTCGTAAATGGTTTGTAAACACGATATCTCAAGATAGCAACGACCGACACTTCATATTTGGTATATAGATTTGTCATATTGAGAGAAAGATCCCTATTGTTTTGGTAAAGGTCAAAGGTCATTTGATGTCACCAGAAGTAAAAGACTAAAACATTAGTAATCACGATTTCTCAAGTTAGGAGTGAAGGACACTTTTCATATTTGGTATGCAGATTTGATATGTCAAGAGAAAGAACCCTATTGATTTTGGAAGAGGTTAAAGGTCATCTGAGGTCACTGGCGGTAAAGCTGCGAAAACCTTATAAACGGCTTGTAAACACGATATCTCCAGATAGCAATGACCAACACTTTTCATATTTGGTATATAGATTTGTCATGTTGAGAGGAATAATCCTATTGTTTTTGGTAGAGGTCAATGGTCATCTGAGGTCCCTGGAGGTTAAACTGCAAAAGCCTCATAAACGGCTTGTAAACTTGATATCTCAAGATGGCAATGACCGACACTTTTCATATTTGGTATATAGATTTGTCATGTTGTTTGTGGTAGAGGTCAAAGGTCATCTGAGTTAACCGGAGGTAAAATTGCGAAAAGCTTGTAAATCGCTTGTAATCATGATATCTCAAGATAGGATAGCAATGAGAGACACTTCATATTTAGTATGTTGATTTGTCATGTGGAGAGAAAGTGCCCGATTGTTTTTGGTGAAGGTCAAAGGTCATGTGAGGTGTCTGGAGGTCAAAGACTGAAAACCTTGTAATCCCGATATCTCAAGGTAGGAATGATAGACACTTTTCATACATGGTATATTGATTTGTCATGTTGAGAGAAAGAACCCAATTGTTTCTGGTAGAGGTCAATGATCACCTGAGGTCACTGGAGGTCAAAAACAAAATTTCCCAAGAATTCCCAAGATTGTCATATGGGGTCACCAGAAGTCAAAAGGCAAAATTTCCCAACAAATTCCAAGATTGTCATGGGGTCACCAGACGTAACAAAGCAAGAATTCCCAAGTGTCATTTGGGGTCACTAAAGGTCAGAAAGCAAAATTCTTGAGAATTCCCAAGATCATCATCTGGGGCCACTAAAGGTCAACAAGCAAAATTTCCCAAGAATTTTCAAGATCCAAGATCCATTGGAGGTCAGAGGTCATTTGAAGTCATCAGAAATTAAATACCAAATGCATTGAAAAACACGATGTTTCAAGACAGGGGTGTTAGATACTTGTAATACTTGTAAATGTGAGGGATAAACCTCAGGGTAACAAAGCATCCCCATTCGGCAAGGAATCACTAAGCCTTTGGGCTTTCTGGTTAAACTAGTTCTGAGGTTTTTTCCCTTTATCCCGTGGCCTCGAGCCACACAAACTTCTATATACCAGGAGGTCGGGATAGCACAATTGTTAAGTTAGAGTTTTCGTCGGTGTGAACGTCTCTGCCTCGCAGGCGTTTTCTGTGTTGAAATACAATGGTGTGGATGTGAAAGAAACAGAGATGTTGCAGCCGCTTGCGGCGCGCAACATGTACGACCCACAGTTCAGGTCAGATGCTGCCCGAATTCAGGGTGTGTCTTGCCTTAAAGGGCTGGTAGGGCTCACTGTCACCCCATATGATCGCTCTGTGGTGGTGACAGTTCTATATCTGAACTTTGACGTCGATCAGGGCCTGGTGGCGAGGGTTCTCAGTCAGTGCGGAACTGTCTCCGATATGCGGTGGGTTACCTACACTAAAGGTGATTTGAAGGGCATACTGAACGGAAAGAGACAGTTCAGTATGGTACTGAAGAGGGAAATACCGTCCTTCCTCTTCATAAGGGGTTCCAAAGCCCATATAAGATACTTTGGGCAACCCTGCACCTGTTTTAAGTGTGGAGAGGAGGGGCACGAAGCCAAGTCGTGTCCCGACAGACGTTGTGGCAAGTGCCTGCAGGTGGGGCACGGCAAGACCGAGTGTCTTAAGGAGGTGCGGTGTAACCACTGTGGGGGGGGGGAGGGACATGTCTCTGGTTCCTGCCCCACTTCGTACTCAGCCCGTGCCAGTGCGGATGTGGGGCCGGCACATGAACCCTCACAGTCAGGCCCAGAACCTATGGTGGAGGAACCTAGGTCCCCTTCACCTGATGTGGTGGCACATCAGATGGAGCAGGATTTTCACTCCTCTAAACAATGTGGAGGGTGTCTGGTCCCCCTGAGGCAGGCCCTCTGTCATCCTCCCCTTCGACCGTGACAACCGAGGAGACTGGATTATTAGCAGTGGAGAATGACCTTCAGCTTTCATCACACTCGGAGACTGACTCTGCCATGTCGGATGCTGGGGGACCTGCCTTAGAGCCTCCACGAAAGGACCCACAATCCGGGAAGGGCTGGTTTGATTTGTGTGAGGGAGTAGAAAAAGAGTCGGCCTCGGGAGAGGTGTGGGACCGGGGGATCCATCCTTCTGGGCCACCAGCACGAAGCCCAGTTAATAATAAAAAAGGCCAGACCCTGAACGTTAACGGCATGAGGGACAGTCGGAAGCGGTCCAGAATATATTCCATTTTTGTAAATCACATCGTTTTCCTCCAGGAAACCCACATAGTGAATGAGGACGATGTCCACACCTGGTCCTATGAATGGGGTTAGGGTTTGCACGCTTCCTTTGGTTCGGCGTCTTCTTGTGGATATGTTATTTTAGTTTCACCAAGATGGACTCTCCTGGTCGGAAAAGTTGATTCCGATCATGAAGGTCGGTTGGTTTGCATCACCATAAAACATCCTTGTGGGAACTTCTTCCTGTGTAATGTGTACGTGCTCAATCGGCCTTCAGACAGAAGGGACTTTTTCACATTCTTACCATCCTTCGTTCCTGGCTGTGCCTATTGTATCCTAGCTGGAGACTTTAACTGCGTCCCCGACACACAGATCGACCAAATGTGATCATGTACGTCTTCGGGCTGTAGCGTCGGCATGGCAGAATTGGACATACCCACAAAGAATCACGACATGGTTGACGTTTGGAGAGTGCAACATCCCGGTTTGCCCGTGTTCACTTGGCACCGCCCTGATGGCACTGACGCCTCAAGGTTGGACCGGGTGTACTCTGTACCTGCTCTGTCACCGAGTGACTGTGAAGTTGTGATATGTCCAATTTCGAATCATAATGCAGTTACTCCTTCCAATCCCCAGAGTCATGGCCAGCAGGGAGGGGGTTCTGGAAAATGAACACAGATATTCTAACGGAGGCCAACTACAGCAAACAGTTTAAAGCCAGGTACGAAGGGTGGCGAACATTGAGGCCGGCCTTCTCAACGGGTTTAGAGTGGTGGGATGACGTCAAGTCCCGCATCAAACAGTTAACAGTTGAGTACTGTGTAGCAAGAGCTCGTCGAAGAAGGGAAGAGTTCCTCTTGCTCTGCTCTAGGGAGAGGAACGGGAAGTCCTCCGCACTTCACGCAATCCAGCAGTATCTTGATCAGGAACTACACGGGGCCCGCATTCGTGCCCGCGTGCATTGCGTGGAGGCGGAGGAAAAACCAACTTTCAAGATCTACCGGGACGTCACGAAGTATGTCATAGACCGTCGAATAAAGGCAGTCCGTGACGTCCACGGCGCGGTACAGAAGGACCATCTTTACATCGTAGAAGTATTTAAAAGCTTTACACCCAGGCAAATGTTGATGAGGGCCTCCAACAGTCCCTATTAGATAATATTGACAAGACCCCCTCTACAGAGCAGAACGACCAACTTGGTCCCCCCTTGACTGTCGACGAGCTCTGGAAGGCAGTGGCGAAGATGAAAGGCGGAAAGGCGCCATGGTCTGACGGTATTTCGGTAGTCTTCTACAAACGCTTCTGGGGTACCGTTGGACGCGATCTCCGTGATTCTTCTCTGCTCTTTCTTGCTGGCTCATTGAACCCCTCGCAGCGCACTGGCGTGATAACATTGTTACCTAAGTCTGGAGACCCCCTCGAACCGAAAAACAAGCTACCAATCACCCTTCTAAATGTAGATTACAAGATCCTAGCGAGAGTCCTCTGTAACAGGCTAGGCACAGCCATGCCGGATCTTGTAGGGCCTTTCCAGACATCTGCGGTGCGGGGACACAGTATTCAGCAGAACCTCTGGTTGATGCGGGACATAGTTGAGTATGTGATGGACCGTGATCTTCCATGTGCGCTTGTCCCCCTCGATCAGGAGAAGGCCTTCGACATGGTTGATCGCGTTTTTCTCTTTAAGGTGCTGACGAAGTTTAGTTTAAATCCAGTCTTTGTTAACTGGGTTAAGCTGTTGTATAATAGTGTAAATAGTCGTGTTAATGTTAATGGCCTACCGTCGGACCCCTTCAGAGTTCAACGTGGGGTACGACAGGGGTGTCCCCTGTCACCTCTACTCTATGTATTGTTTAGTGAATCCCTCGCAAGAGCCTTCCAAGTAGAGTCCTTGTTCACACTATTTCCCATACCCGGTGGAGCCGAAGTCAAGTGCCTCCAGTATGCTGATGACGTCACAGGCGTAGTCTCCACACCAACTTCCTTCAGGGCCCTTACTGGCACGCTGTCTACTTTTCAAAGGGTGACAGGTGCCAGACAGCTCCAACAAGACCAAAGGACCCCGTCTAGGGAAGTGGCGGTCGAAACAATTGCCCTTCGCGGCATCATGGGTTGACGATGCCTTGATAATCTGCGGCATATGGTTTGGTTATGGCTCACCCGAGTCTCTTACCTGAAATGAAGAAGTGGACCTGGTGGAAGCTAGGTTGACGGACTTCGGCGATCGCTACATTAGTGTGTTGGGGAAGGTAATCAATCTTTTCATTTTCCCTCTCTAGTGGTATCCAGGCACTGTTCTGACTGCTCCTGAGGGTGTCCTGGTGCGACTCGAGAGGGCCGTGTTTAGATTTCTATAGCCAGGGAAAACGGAGCTGGTCAGAACAAAGGTGGTGTGTCCGGACCCTAGGTGTGGGGGACTGGGCCTCGTGCATTTTCCCTCGAAGCTCTGTTTTGTCCTGACCAAGTGTGTTTTTGTGCCGTTGACAGTGAGCTGCCGTTTGCCTTCTTCGTCCGTTATTCGGGGGATTATCGTTCCGTTGTGTTTTCCTTCCCTGTTTAGCAACAGTGTATCTCACAGTTGGAGGCCCACGAAGGCATACTGTCAGATGAGGGACACTTTCCGTATTATGTCAACTGTTGGGGAATGGTTCGCAGTCCTGTGTGGGGGACCTGTACCGGGCCATTTTTGATGACTTGGTTGGTCAGGTTTTACCCAACGTCTATAAGTCAGGGCCGGAAGTGTGGCGTGTAGTCCACAGCAGGTCACTCGATTACCGCCGGCGGGACTTGCTGTGGCGTATCGCACACGATGCCATTGTAACAAATCTCAAGCGCCTTCGTCTTGGAGATGGCATTTGCCCCCTCAGCGGATGCACAAGGTGGGAGAGTGTGCCCCATGTGTTTGAGCAGTGTGGCTTTGTGGCCCTCCTCTGGGAGTGGTTTCAAGTCCTGCCTGATCGCCTCACGTTTTGCAACACCTCGGCGGTCAGCCAGGACTACGCTTTGTATGGTCTATCACCCCCGCCATGCAATACAAGTGTTCGCGGGATACTTACCTTTGTTTTGGCCTCCATAAAGCTGGCCTTATGGAGAGACCGGTGTAATATTGTATTTAGGGGAGAGGGGAGGTCCGCGGACGTCGTCCTGGCGTCGGTGAGGACGGAGATTAAGCTGAGGGGGAGGCCGACTTCGTCCATGCCGAGGTCGGCGTTCGGTAGGTGGTGGGGTCCACTTGTTTCGGTGCGGGCGAGCCGGGTGATAGTGAATTTGTACATATTGTAAATATTGTGATTGTAAATAGTCCTATGTAATTGGCTTGGGTTCGGGGTGGTTTTGTACATAGTTATCATAGAAATTTTGTTTGCTAGCGCAATGTTCAGAATTCTGTAAATAGTTCACAGTTGAGTTTTTGTTCGGTCAGGTTTGAGTTCTCCTTTGTTTCTTCGTGCCCGTTTCTCTGCACGTAAAAAGCTCACTTAATGGGGTCATGATATGCTTTTGTCAATGCCATAAGATTTAGGTGCTGTTAACAGGCAAGAAAAACGGTAGAAGATCCTTAGTGCATGTAAGTCACATCCCACATGTCATCATTGCAAAATTTCAGACAGCCCCAAGGGTATCTAAGTAAGTGGTACACTTGGAAACCCCAAATTTGGAATCTAATGATTATCTCACTGACTGGGGAGTACGATCAGTTTTTGTCAAAACACCTTGTGGAATATAATCTACGTTATGAGATACCACAATTAATTTAAAGGAAACATAGTATAGCCATACCAGCCGAATTTAGGCAAATAACTGCTTTGCACTTTGTTTCACAGTATTTAATTAAATTTCCATTCCCTAATAAAAATTAACATCAATTTTTACATCCACTCCGCAATAAAATATGAGGTGTAAGACAATACCCTACTGCTGCATGTACCTTGCTTTGGACCAAAAGAAGCAACAAGCTGGTTTGCAGCAGACCGGGTTCTTGTAAAAGGCGAGTCTAATATACTCATAGATTCAAAGGTATACACTAATATTTTTCGACCAGTTTTATTTCAGTATTGGAATGTTTTTCTCATTTTCCTTCCCTGCACTTTCAGAAACAGTATTTCGACAGCAGAACGTAATAGTCCTCACAAATTGTAATTCATCCAGCATTGTTACAAGAATACATAATTTGGTGGAATGCAACATTATGTGAACCCCTAATGTGGAAGGAGGAACAACTCCAGAAACATCCCTTGCACGTATAACGTGACATGTTCACGGTATATTATCACACAACTTTACATGGTTAATCTGAGTATTAGTGTCAACATTGTCACGAACAGAGGACATAAATGTAGGGTTATTTCTTGCCTGATATTAGTTAAAAAAGAACGATTCATTGATCGTCTGTTGTTTTTCTAATGCGTTCAATCTTACCAATCCTGCTTTTACTGTAATGGAATACTAAACTGTCAACTTCTGTCGACCTTGTGTAACGTATGGAGTCACACGTGAGCACTTTGATTACATTCTGATGTACATTGTAACCACTGATACGAGAGCACTTGTCTCTGCCTCAGGAAATTCAATGCGTTTCCCAACACCTCAGAGCTGGACAATTTCAACAAAACAAGTCAGAAATGCATTATCTGAAAAGGATCTCATCATCACAAAAATATTGCACTCTTTGGGGCAGATGGTAAGCTTTTCTGCCCTGAACAAACTTTGATAGAAATAACTATATGAATTCATTTATGATCAAGTAAATTGGCCACAGGGAACATTTAGAGGAACTGAAAATTGGTTTCCCATCACTATTCAATGTATATGTCAAATTAATTGTCATGGAAGAGGCCTCCTGAATAACAAAGCTCCTGGTATACCAACACATCAAAGACATCTTCAAGGTTGTTCCCATGCATCTTTTGCCTATCCGTCTTGTATGACAGTTGTGAACTTACGTCAGGTCGGCTGAGAGGCCCTTCTACCTGTTACACAAACTCGTCAAAAATATCTCCTAGTGTCCTAATGTTGCAAGGTCTCTGACAATGTGGACGTGGCAAAATATCCTGTCTATCACCATCAACTGAAACCACAAAGGAGAAGCCATACTCACAGTAAAAATGAAAGTGTAAGAGCAGTGAATGTTGATCAAAAATCTTTCTAAACATGTATGGAGATGATGCAATTACTTCCCTGCCAAAGATTTTGCTAATAATTTTCAGTAGAAGGGCTTGGGCAGCGCATGATAACTTGTGCCTCATAACAAAAGACAATATCATAATTATGCATTCTGCCTAAGTAGTTTGAATACCTTCTGAGAGTGGAGTATTCAAGGACTGATCGATATTCAGTTCATGGAATCCATTATCGTCAGAATCGCTGTCACTCGGGGAATGATTCATAAACTTTTTAAAGGGAACAATTTAATTCCATCGTTTTAAAAGTGAACATGGCCGTACGGGCAAGGAGGCTGGGGCGCCCCCCCCCCCCATGCCAGAAACCTGACTAAATCGGGCACATATTGTCTCAGTCGGGCGGAATATTGGACAGTTGAATTAGTTCTGGAGTCGAGCAAAAATCACCGCCCTTCCTGAGAAAAACAGTCCCATACGTCCATGAAGGTGAATAATATCTAAGCTTTAAAATGTTAACGAAACTAATTATTTAAACTATTACCATTCAGCATTTTTGGTTGCGATTTTGTTGTACAACATGAAAATCAGTTAGACATGGGATCAGAGTCGTTAAAGATTGGTAATGAGAGAGTAGTGTGTTGGGTTCGCACCATGTGGCAGTTACTCTGAACAAGTTCACAAAAAATCAAGTAAAGAAATCAAAGTTCTGGTTGCATTCATTTATTGATGGCTTCTTCAACAAAACATGGTTTATAAAAATTAAATGTGAGCAGAAAAATACTTCTTATAACAAATGCAACTCCGAAACAGGTGTTTACTCTTAGAAAGTCAGAATTCAACCTTTTGAAAATGCTAAAAAGAACTTTTAGAACAGAAGCCTCCGGAATGTGATGATCAATCGCTACTCTAAAATTCCACTGGGTAAAATTCCACTAAAAAGTTTAGACAAAAGCAAATGTGGGAGTCATGTCAAAATTTCCTGTAAAGGATACTTTCTTTGAGAAAGCCCAAAATGAGAGAAGGGTCTGTGTGCTCAAACGTCTTCAGGTTTGGCACAGTGTAATACTTCTGACGAATATGGGAGTATTCATAGCAGTCAACGAGAAGTGACCGACGGTGACAGCACAGTCACAGGGGATGCAATATTGCCTCTCATCCCCGTGGAGCAAATAAGCATTGGTTAGGTAAGTGTGACCTTTGCGAGCCAAAGTCAGTACCAAATCATCTCTCCGTTTTCTGGGGGCTGCATTACCCACAGTCCCGACCGTTGGTTTGACTTGGTACAATTTGTTCTCAGGGAAGGAGTCCCACAGTTCCTGCCATTTTGATTTTATGTAGTCGTTGATCTTAGGAGGATAATCAGTGTGGGGCAAGTGGAGGTTGGTAACGTCCATCTGTAGGGCTTCTTTAGCTAGTGTGTCTACCCTTTCATATCCGCGTATGCCCACGTGACTCGGAACAGAGGCAAGCATATGGAAAAGTCATGCCTGGCTTGTCTGATTTGTGATGAAATCTAGCCTGTCTGGATATTCATGATTGTAATAACCGAACCAATCACAACATCGAACAAGGAACAAAATATGTATATTGAATATTCATGACTTGATGTGTGACTGCGTGACTGCACATCAGTATGTGCACGCATGATTCTGCGCTTACGTGAGTGTATGTAACAAGGTGCGCGGCATGTAGCGTACCGGCCTGTACCGCAGTCTAGGCTGGCTGCATATGCAGCGACCATGTTTAACCTGACTGGCAGTTTTGTCTACAAACATTTCATTTTTTAGAATCGTTCATGGGCTGGTCGTAAGTCATAACTCCCCGAATATCTTCAGTTAAACCACCAGGTTTCTATGCCCAGATTTCCAAGGTTAATATACCAATGCATCGCCAAAGGACTAGTCGAAAGACCTGGAAGAAGACGGAGACATTCGGTATTGAAGTACTGCTTTATAGTATGCTAGGCGAAAGCGAACATTAGGCCTATGGTGGATCAATACATTGCAGGATAGGAAAAATTTAACTTATGTTCAGTTACACAGTTACAACGTTAGGCTAGGCAGTATCAGTATGTAAGCGCAGTAAAACATAACAAATCTATGTACAGGGGTAGGCCTAGGCCTATGATCATGACTCAAGCACAGTCCAGGACTCTTTGGCATGGTCTAGGCTACTGGCCTAGTCTGTTTTCTTTTCCGCCAAAGATCTTGAGGCCTTGAGCTGTACATCTTTATGGGGTGGTTAACTGAAACAATCCTTTGCTCAACTGCCACTTCCCCATCAACCAGTTCGTTCCAAATTAAGCTGACTTAGCCTAAGTCATTTTGGGGTCACTTGAGGCTTCCCACAACAATGGGTTCCATTATCATTGGTCCTAAAAAAGATGCACATGCACAGATGTGCACAGCAGTTTAACTCTAGCAGCTGTCTCTGTTTCCAAAAGGCTATACATACACTCACTTAATGTACGGTACATGGCTCAGTCAGTCAGTAGGCAATATCACTTCAGCAATATACTATGTAGGGTAAAGTGCCCAGTATATATTTAAACCCCACCCAGTCTTCAACCCCTATGGTTATTCCTCTGTTTCCAGCGGCGTAGCAAGACCCTCGGGGGCCCTTGGACAATAGACACTGAGGGGTCCCAAACCAATGGTATCATAAACCCATTTCCTCACCAGATCCGGGGTCAGTTACGTATCCGGGCCATTCTTCCCTGGTGTTTCAAAGGTAGTTCTTCAGTTGCTGATGGCTTTGTGATTCCTTTCGAGTCTGTACTGGGAGGTTAGACGGTAGGCAGAGTTACGATTTTTTGAGAATTTTTTTGTTCATTTGGTTGAGGGCCCCTGGAACCCTCGGGGCCCCTGTACATTTTCCACCCAGTCCACCCGCTTTCTACGCCAGTGTCTGTTTCTCCTATCCCATAATAGAATTGTCAATATGTTCACACACAGCCTTTGAAGTCAACCCCATTCGTTCTACAGATATAAACAGAACGACCCAATTTCACAACATTGACGATATACTTTTATCTTCATTTAATCAGGCAGGTTAAAGTTCATAAAAATGAATGTTCCTTAAAAGTCAGTAAAGCATTTCTTGTAATGAAAATTCTCGATATTTCCCCAATTGAAAATCTTTCTACTGCAGTATTTGTAGGAACTGAGAGCTAACGTTAGCAAGACTAGTCACAAACTTGAAAAATCCATATGTGAAGGCCGGTTTTTCTTATTTATGGGAGGTTGAATACTGGGCTCCATTTGGAAAGTGGTGTGCAGTATTCAACCTTAACATATACAGATAACACAGCTGAGGTTCAATTCTGGTCTTCAAAAGTGCTACTGGGCAGTGTTCAACCTATCAAACTTAATTCTTTCATTCAATCGTTATTTTTTTAATATTGATAAAGCAACAAGTTATGAAGATAAAATATCAGAGACTTGGTTTTCAAATAATTACCATGGAAATCAGGGCTACAAACTGATAATAATTAGTTCTAGTGTTGAATTCTGGGTTAATAAATTGAATACTGCTCTTACTAGGTTGAATTCTGGTCTGTTGAGAGTCAGACGGTCTGATGCCCTCCTCCCATTAATCCAAAGAATTAAAAATTCATATTTGTCATATAGTACAAAGAGGTTACACAAAGGAAGCAAAGGAAGTGATGGTTATTATTTTATTTCATGAATTTGAATAACTGGTATCAGAGCCAATGAATCCTTACGGGGGTGAATACTGCCTACTTTACCCTAGCAAGTGCAGTTTCAAGTCAGTTCGGGAGACGGAAGGTCTACGAGATCAAAGCCCATGATTGCTAGTACGCTTACCTTAACCCTAACAATTATCCAAACCACTTACTATTGCATAGGAGATGTTGATTCTAGTCTCAAGGACATTCGGTCTAGTGGGATTCCCCTCACTGTAACAACCAATGTTTCAGTGGGTTTGCTCTCAGGTGAAACCTTGAACCAAAACCCAGTAGTAGACTTCTTTGTCTTATTAGTTCAGAGATCAAAGTGCAAGATTTGATCTTGGTCAAAGAACCTCGGGGCTCTAACTTGATCGCCCGCAAGTATACCAGTTCGCCTCCATCTATCATACTAATCTAGCTGCCCATATTACATCTTCCAGAAGCAGTCATAAATGTTCAAACTTAACAATTTACACTCAAGTCCAGACACACAATGGTATCAGTGAACTTATTTTCAGTACTTCATTAATTTTATTTAGCCTATGGGTCAATTTCTTTTTTTCTGAAACTCTTCATAATTTTTCACAGTTTGGAAAATTATACTCATTTAGTGATTTAGTAACTCAGTCCTAAGCACTATTTAGTATTCATCCCAATTAAATTCATTGCACCTGGTGCTTTCACTTTCTGTATGGACACTCAGGTCACATGGCACATCATGACATAAAAGAAATGGTACAGTTATTTTCGTTGGGAATTAAAAGAAGTACTGGTAGTTGTATCAAGAACCGGTAATAGTAAGTACACAAACATCTTCGGTATTTTCATTAATTAATACCGATACTGCTGGTACTACTGGTATTCATAGGCGTAGGAGAAGGGGGCGACCCCCCCCCCCCACATGAAAAATTTTCTTAAAATGTGGGCAATTTGCTATTTTAGGACACTGCAGTGGCACATAAAGGGAATTTTTCCGGCAAGTCACATTAGCCCTCCCCCCACCCCCCCCCCCACGGAAATCAAATACGGCTCCGATGCCTATATGCCGGTATTTATGTGAATACTGATAAACCGCCCAAACCCTATTCATGAGAAACGTTTTGTTTGGCTTTTTAATTTTCCAGGATTCGAAGTATTTAGTTGGGGTCTTATTAAGACCTGTGATCTGTGGCATATAAAAATGTGGGCCAAACTTTTCGTGTATGGCGTAGTCGCCAGGTTCAATGCACATGATGCTCTAAGTAGGTTCTTTGTTGGCATGGCATACTGCTAGTTTGTGTGAAGCAGGGACTGAATGTGTTGTGTATTGTATACAAACTTTCCAGTTTTGCCCTGGACTAATTACCTAATGTTCCTTGTTTGAATTACCCCAAATTAATGGCAACTCAATGTGGTGGCTGCCATGACAATTGTGTATATACTTGTATATACTTCATAGGTTTGGGTTAACTAAATGGTGGGTACCAGCCCAGCTTTCAAAACGACTTGCATACCTGCCCTGCTGAATCCTTGTAGAAACACCGTACACCTAAATCAATTACGGTCAGAGGTGGTCAAGGGTTCTATGTTCTGAAGTATTTGTACTAATCTGTTAATTTTATGTGTTGTTTTTTACCTCAGAAGTGTTTTGTTTCTTTAACTACAGGTCCTTTGTGAGACACCAACACAGTACAAGATACATTACTCTGGATGGCCTAAAAGTGGGATTACTACATCAGAAATGAAGAGCCCATAGGGAAGGTATCATACAAGGTTGAGATACCTACTGACAGTATTCCACAAATAGCTGAAGAAGTGTTACATAAAATTAGACTGTCAATTAAAAGGTCTTTAGTATCAAACAGAAAGGGAAATCCAGCTGTGTTAATCACTGTTGACTGCAGTGAGGAGACTTTTAACTACATATTTCTTAACCAGCAGATTCCATCAGCTGAGTGGAAGAATGGAAGTCTATGTATAAGGAAGAATGATGATCTCACCAGACATTTTGGTCCCAGGTGGGATACAAGGATCCTAAACAGATCTTTTGATTTTTAATATGTTGTTGAAGGAACATTCAAGGCACAACTACGAAGACACCGACCACTCTCTGAATTTGTGATTGAAAATGGTGTTGTTATAGAACAAATAACACCGGCATGGTCCTATATTAGTGTGTCATTTGTACGAGGGGATAGCACAAAAACAGACTGGGAATCAATAGGTAAGAAAATGTAGTGCAAAAGTTTGCTGCTTGTCTGTAGTTGGTATGGCATACTTTAATTTAAATGTTGAAAGCAATTTTGTTTTTAACATTTTAACAAGTATCAGTTTTGAAAGTTTTACCAAGGTCACTATAAATGTCTTTAATACAGTCTGTTATGCAAAGCAGTTAGAAGTAGAGTTTACTCCAAGATTGAAAAGTCAGTTCTATAAGTATGTGTACACTTTACAAAAAAGGATAAAGAAGTCATGGCAAGGAGGAAAATCAAAGCAATTGTTTTTAAAGTGGCTAGGCCAAAATTCAATTTGGCCTTGCAAAATACTCTGTTCAGAAGTAGTTGCGAGTTGCTAATAGACTTATAACACAAAATAAAAAACTCCTGAATGGAAATGAAATACACAAGAAAAAAATGCAAAAATTGAAAAAAACATATAAAGAAGCTGAAATGTAACTCTCTTTATGCCAATACCGTGTTGAAAAGTACAGTTTACAAGCAGCTAGACGAAATTCCTTAAAGAAAAGTAGTCGGGCTCATATATATCATAAGGCAGAAACACTAAAAAAAAGATTGTTTGGCAGCACTTGGCTTTTTACCATCACAAGGGTATAAAGTTCATTCACTGGTTGTTGAAAACCGAACGACTGGGAAGCTGACTACCCTGAACTATGTTGAGTCATCAGCTAGTAAGGAAAATTCTGTTGTTGAAGATAACCACCTAAATGTTGCCATGTTAATCAAAGATCAGTTTAGTATTTCTGATTGTGGTTACCATGCCTTGGCAAAAATCTCAAACCTTCCAAAATTATATGGTCTAAAAAGTTCACCAGGCTAAAATTAACAATTTTTTCTCTACATCAGTAGCAGAGGGACTTAATCCTGGAATCCAGCGGGATTTCAAGCAACTGCTAACAACAAAGATTCAGGAATTGTCTGATAAGAAAATACTCTCAGCTGAAAATAAGACTGTTAGGGTTAAATTAGCAAGAAATGGTACATACGTTGGCAAATTTCTTCATTTAGTGAACTTCACTTGTGTAATCTTGAATGAGAGCAATCCAAATTCAGTTTTTAGAAATTATCCTCTTGTGATGTTTCATGGGGATGAATCGTATGGATGCCTGGGCGAAAATCTTGCTGATGTCAGAAATGTTGTGAAACTTTTAACGTTTATCAGTATAACAGTGTTGACTATCACATTCAATTTCTTGGCTGGTGATTATAAATGGTTACTTACCATTCTTGGACTAAAGTCTGCATCCTCAAATTTTTCATGCATCTATTGCAGACTAAAGAAGACTGACTTTGGTAACGACCAAAATTGGAGAACCAACATTGGAGCAAGATTTTTTAGAAGTTAGGTATGACCATGTCAAATGCCCAATTTTCCCAAGTGTGCCCTCGGACATGGTTGTTATTGACCTACTCCATTTGTTACTTCGCATTACAGATTTATTGATTAACCTTCTCATCTTAGAGTTAAGGCGTTTGGATTTAATAAAAGATGACAGGGCTGTTGGAAGGTTCGATGTTGAGAACTTTCTACATCTGAAGGCGTACCAAGAACTGATGAAAGATATTGGTGTGAGAAACTTCAGTTTTTATGTTGGTAAAGAAACAAAAAAACTAAAATGGAGAGATTTAACAGGTCCAGAGCAACTGAATTTGCACGAGAATAGTGATAAGCTGTTTGATAGGGTTCTAACTGGCCTTGAGGTAAGAAAAATCAATATGATAAAAACAGTATGTAAAGGTTTTTTTGGTATATATAAAGCCATTAAATCCATTGATCAGAATATGCCTGCTGAAGTGCAGCAGTCTGAATTAAGTCAGTAACTTAGAAGTGGAAATGAAAACTTGGTTTTCTAGATTCAGGGAATTATACCAGCCACAAAACATCACACCGTACTTTCATATCATGATTTGCCATATTCCAGGCCTTCTGACTCGGCATCACTCATTGTCACTCTTTAGTGGCCAAGGTCTTGAAAAATTCAATGATCAAGCTACAATTGACTTCTACAGGAGTTCAAATCAGCATGCCGGCATTGTAGCATTGAAGCAAGTAATGCAAAAGCATAACCGTGCAATGTGGCTAGTAAATCATTCCACAAAAACCCAAAACTCTATGAGAGTCATTGTAAGAGGTGTGGCAAAAGTGGTCATAATTGCGTCAGCTACAGAAATAGGGATGCTGAGCCATGATGTTCTGAAAAAGTTGTTTATTAAGTCATCCTGTGATCGCATTGTTTACTGTATGAGTGGGGAACCTTGGGCCTACAGGCCATATACAGCCTGTGAGACCATTTCACCAGACCGGGTGAGGCAACTAGTAGCATAAGTACGGTTTCAGAGATTCAAGAAATTGTTAGTTATAATATTCTACCCACCATTTAACTAATTGGAATAGGTTGCCTAACGCTGCCAGCCTACCACTAGTTTAGTACTACACTTAACACTGAATGTTATATGCATTCTGTGTATAGTGTTGGTATGTAGAACCTAGGTACAGATGTCTTGTACTAGTGGTAGTAATGTTGTGTGAGAGATACTTGTCATTTAACAGGAGTTTACTCATACTGTCAGCTTGCTTTTAAAAGTGCTACAGAGACAATCTATTTGCAGTAGGAAACTTGGTCAATAACTTTTTGTAAGTTCTGTGTCAGTTCATGGGTTCAGAAGGTCAAACCACTCTTGTAAATGGGTTGATAAAATAGACTGTGAAATATCATTTTCAGTGCACTTTGTGCACACTGTCTTAGGTGCTTGTTTCATGACAACTCGCGCGGTTCTAAGGGAGGGGGCTTTAGCCCCCCAAAATTATGTCTCTGGAACCGCGCCTGATTGCTACCCTACACTCTACCCAGGCAATGTCTTTCCCCATGAAATTTGTGTAATAAGCAAAAACAGGAACACAGGTCTTGTCCAAGTTTTGCAAACCCAGGTGTTTTACCCCACCCCTACTAGAAATATTGCCCTTCCTTTCCCCTATGGCCCTTTGTACCAAAATGGCAAAAGTTCAAGCAAATTTCGCCACTGTATCATTCATACGAAGGACTGTAGCCTAGCCTGACAGCAACATATGCACGCACAGCATCCTAACGATAACGCAGTAGTTTTGCTGATGCAACGTTAGGCCTATAGCATACGTCTCGCTTCATCGCAGTACGACGACCACAAAATTATACCCTGTTTACTAGACAAATATTTACTAAAAAATATTTTAAAACGTGTTCAGATTAAGCACAGAATTGGCTGGCAAGTTTCTTTTCTTGAAAATGCTATTTTAAGCTTGATCTGGCGAATAATCATCCGAAACATAATTAACAAGTCATGGACGTATTATGACACCCTTATAGTATAAATGGTATAGTTCTGATGCATATTCAGCATTTATAGGTTTACTGGACGGAATTAATTAGTGTCTTTTTACGGGTGTAATCCGGTGGGGAAAGTGTTGGGATCGAAGGTAATCAATATTTATTAGCAAACTGAATACTCAGTAGATCACCATGAAACACGTATATGGTTTTAAGAGGCTAAAATAAGGCCGTTCTACGGAGTCGTTGTAGTGAACTACGCATGTACGGTTGCAATGATGTTTCCTACGCGTTAATGATCAAAGCCTCGTGTTTCTCTGGGTTTTAAATGAACTAGGTCCAAGTGGGCAAAATTGCAAAATCAATTCTGATTTTTCTGTAGCAGTCAAAGAAGGGCTTAATGCTTCAGATAAAAGATGTATAACATGTCTTCCGTTTCCGAGTAGGTTTTTCTCCATACACCTCACGCACTAAACGACGATATGCATATTACTACTCAGAATACTCTGTACATAAATCAGACAAAACTTTTCCATATGACATACGCAAATTCCATACACCATGTAAGAATAGGTGTAAGGACTAGAGTCTATACGGCCACAGTCCGGGCCACCCCCTACTTCTCCTTTGTTCAAGCAACACCAACTTCGTGGGCAACCTTAAGCAATTTTATAGGTTCACAGATAATTCTTAGGCAAAAGCAGTTCGGCCACTGGACAAAAATCACATCTTGGGTTAGGTTTCCATCAAATAGCTCGCCACGTGTTTCGATTTAAATTCCTCTGTAACGGCTCATTCGTTTACAAGAGAATACTTTCAAGTCTAAAATGTCAAACTTTACGTTACAAAACTTGAAAAGTGAATCCCAATGGACCAAGCCTTTCATTACAGAACATTCCTCTTTTATAATATTAAATTTCAATATATTGATTCACTCAATTGTTTATGGTTGATTGCGCAATAATTTCTGATGCCACTTTTTTCCTTTCGGGTATCAGTCTTTTCATGAGTGATAGGGAAGCGGTCTTCATTTTTTTTTTTTTTATTTGTATTTGTACTTTTTACCTGGTGCCAAAATGTGATAAGTAACTTTCTCATTCAAAGCAAATTTACAAGCCCACTTAAACAACACATTGAGCAAGAGAACATTTTCCAAGATCAAATAAAACCTATAATTAAAAAGGATACAAAAGTAGGTAGAGCAAGCTGTATCAGTGAGTTGGTAGTAAAAGAAAAAACATTACAAGACTACTGCGCAATCATGTATGCCTTTTTCAAATTAAGTCAATAAAATAATTCTACATTTTATACTTCGTCAGACAATGACTAATGCAGATGGGGGTTGAATGGATGATAATCATTTTACAACCTCTGAAATAATTTCCGACTTCAGACAGTGCTCTTTGTAAGGAATCGTCATTTAATCATCCTGACCATAACTCTGTACTAATGACGTCATCTTGTGAGAGAAATTCATCACGTGTATCAAATTCAACTTGTTTGCACTTTTTCTGAAAGAATTGTCTAATAAACATGTAGCCGCAAACAAGGCAACAACCCAACAAAACATCACGTGTAATATCACGAACTAAACTAAAGCTGAAATAATCCCAAATAATCACAAAAGCAGGTCTTAGGTTCTCTTGTGGCATTTATGAAGAAATTTTAGTGGTAGTATAGTTTATGATTAATAAATGAGTCCTGCTATATTTAAACTTCTGTATTTACAAATCCCACAGAGTAATTGCCTTGTTTGTACTACAACACTTACATGTGTTCCGGGATAGTGGAAGGAATGCCTCATAAAAAAAACTCAAAACTGTTGAAAGGTTTGATATCATTACATGGTAGGCGTGCAAGAATTAACTCACCTATCAGTTTTGACATATCAGAGTTATCTTTGTTACGCATCTACTTTTCAACTAGATAGTCTCTTTGAATATGCATCTGTAAGACTGGTGGACAACGTTACTAACCTGATATGATGTATTCTATTTACAGCATGCCTCTAGCTGGCCAACTGGAGTGATGACAGATGAAGACTACCAGAGAGAGGTAAGGTCAACTAAGTAAACGTACTATATGATCAACTCACGCAGATTCCTCTATCTCTTATTCAGGTTTGACTCTATAGGTGCCTAAAAGTAACAAGGACAAATACCTTTGATGATATCCGGTAAGCTCGTCAATACACCGAAAAACGACGTTTAAGGCTAATTGTTTATTACTTGGACCGTAAAATAGTATAACGTTCACATTAAGTATATTGTGATTTTATGAACAAAGCCCACTTTTCTTTTTTTGTCAAGTACTTCAATTTAAAATGTTTCCTTCACCAAAGACTTGAAATCAGTCCAATTAGCCCCGCACCGAGTGGTTCGGGTGACTCGAACGAACGCCTTGCCCTGTTAAATCCTATTTCGAATCCTATTTTCAATGTTGTTTATATATTCTTACATTGCACTGTTACAAAAGACATGGAAAAGTGATGTCCAGTCTCAAAACCTGCGGTTTTTACGCGCTCCTCGCTTTGATATTGCTTCGAATTTTTCGATATACAAAGCGACGTTATTGTCCGTCTCTTTTCTTGCACCCAAAAGCGCAGATCCAAATGGGGAAGGGGGTTCAGGGTGTATAGAACCATCCTCTCCCTCCGAAAATTTATACCCGTCCTTTAGCCTACCGTACCTTTGATCAGATAAAGTGTATAAGAATTAGGTTCTCCTAGTATCAGATTGCAACACTTGGTGTCTTATACAGATAAATTTGTCGACATAGTCCACACAACGAACCTTCCTCATTTGTGGAATGTAGCTAAAGCCCAAAACTGGGAATCGAAAATGTAGATGCAGTGTTACTCACTGGCATTGAAACGATTCAGTCCTGCAGTCTGGGGTGTTTGGGTAAAACCTTTTTGGGCAAACTCGACAGGTCTGTACTTGCCGACCATTACCGATCGAAGCCTTTTGAAAATGGCGTGAAATGTAGATGCAGAGAACAGAAAGTCGCGCCAACTGATGTCTTAAAAAATGAAATATATTGTGAGCAGTAGCGTGTTCAAAGGGGGGGGGGGCGGGGGGCACTGCCCCCCACCTCTGGAGCCAGTCGGGGGAAAATCTCTTAGTCGGGGGATTTAAGGGTTAGGGGAAGAGAAAAATATTGAAGAGACACTGAGCACTCAACAGGGATGGCGCCAGGTGGGGGCGGGGAGCCCCATCGGGGAGTCTTAATCGATACGATAGAGTATGCAGGCAGTCCCTGACGGCACCTGAGAGAGGACAATTTCTCTAATAAGAACCCAAATTTTTCGGCGCGCTACGCGCGCTGTATAGTTACTCCAGGATCAGCAGCAGTTCCATTCCACATTGCTAGAAAGCACATGTCCTACCAACCTTACCACGAAACATGTAGGCAGAGAACACTGTTCATGTGGAGGTCGAAAATTCCATCGCATGTCGCTAAGCCTAGTTACTGTTGTACAATGTGTGTAATACGGTACGGTTTGGGGGGGGGGGGAGTTTGGGGAATCGAGTGGATCGACACCGACAGAAGCTGATTCTGTTTGCAGAATTATATAGAAAATGGTAACTTGATGACAGAATATTTTGTTAGAAAGAGATAAGTATAAAGTACGGATATCGATTTGCATATTTTTGTAAATATCGTTTGTTTTCTTGATGTAACACAAACGATCGCAAGGGTTGTAAGCGGCTTGAGAAGCCTAATGTTATATAGAGGGGTTTAACCAACGTCACGTGATGGCGCGTCGATATGGTTTTGAAGGGTAAGACCGCGCCTCCCTTTGGTTTTGACGGGCACGCGTCCATTGTGTCACAGTAGTATCTATGGTTATGCCGTGCGCGCGTGCTGTGAATACGCTTACTGCATGTGTGTTTTGCCCTTTAGTGCCTGAGAATCCCGCGTGACGTCACATGAAATTCCTCTATCGGTTAATCTATACTAACATGTTAATATGTCCGCCATTAAACTCAGATCAACTGAGTTGCATTACAGTAACCTAGGCGTAAGCCTGTAGGCCTAACATTAGGCGGCCAAGTTAGCATTAGTAGCACTGTAGGCACCTAGAGCCTAGACCTAATTTCGGTGTTGCAAGTAGCCTCGTTGTATGTGTTGAGACTGTTAAGGTAGTCCACATTTCATTTAGAAAGATAATTAACCCTTGTGTGTTCTTTGTGTATTTTAGTGCCATTCCTTGACTCCTTAACAAATAGGATTCATGCATCCTTATCAATTACATCGACCTCTTTTTACAATTCCACAGATTCAAAATGTGTAGCCATATTAGTTTCACTTCCATCACAGGGTTTCCCCTGGGTTTTAGAGAGTGTGAAGTGGTATTTGTCCATGGGGGTGATATGGTGCCTGCTTTGGAGGGAGAACTATCAATACTTCTATAGCTAGTGCAGTAGAAATTATAGAAAATTTCTGTGAGGTGGTGGCCAAAAACTGTGAGGTGGCTGCCTTACAAAAAGAATGCCAGGGGAAACACTGCATCATTCCTGAAGGAGAAAACAGAACATCTACTGGTCCTAGAAAATGACGTAAGGCTCACATTTTTAGTTAACCTTCCATGTGATGAAGTTGTGGTGACATGAAACCTTTACAGTATAGTATGCAGTGCATTACATAATTTGGCAAGTTTATCTTGTGATTTTGGGAATATTTCAAAAGACTGGTGTCACGTCATTCAGTATTTTCCATCTCGTTTCACTAGGCAATTATTTTTCAGAAGTCTCATATAGCCATGTGGGCGGAAGACACGTCCTTTTATGCTTGTATCTGAATCTGGCAACTATTTGTGGGATATGCTGCTTCTGCCCTGCATTTGGTCCTAATACTGAGGGTGACATTTGTTTTGGCTTCCATAGTCCTGTACCATGGTTCTCAAGTCAATAAACTGCAAGTCAGTTTCCATATAACAGTATGCCAACAAAAATGATATTCCACATCCAAGTAAAAGTAAAAAGAGTAAAAATTTTAGACTTATAACATAATGTACCTGGCCTTTTATCCTATTTTCATTTAATAAGATACAGTTTATCAATTTCATAATTTACCAGCTCTTGTTTCTCATAGAATATCTTGTTCATTTCTTTGTTATTGTTTAAGTACATGTATATCCTTCAAATTCTTAAAGCTTTTTAATGGAATCATGATGTAAAAAATAGTATTTTATAAAAAAAAAAAAAAAAACGTCCAACCTTAAGCGTAACTTTGTGTTTTGTTTGGCAAAAACAAGAAAATTTATGAACCCTCCAGCCCATACACAACCAGTACCATTCCATATTGTATTGTGTTGCCAAGTCCGGCTTAAAATTCAGAATTTGAATGCATACTATAAATCAATTGATCACTAACAAAATATGCTACTGAAGTATAGAACTTTGACCATTTGCTTAGTCTTTATTTTCAAAGTTATCATTTGTTTTTAACTGTTTAACGCCATGAATATGCATAGGCGTAGGAGGCGGGGGGCTGGAGGGTGCAGCCCCCCAACCAAAAACCAAAAGTTTTTGTGAAAATTCGGGCAACATGCTGAAAATTTTTCGGGCACCTGCTGAAAGAAAAATAATGCTATGATGTACGGTAGCTAAATGTAATTAATAGTTGAGAAAGACTTCCTTGGTAATTTAAAAAATTTCTAATTTGAATGGTACCAGCACCTATCTATTCGGTATTAATTCACCAGTGTGTTTTTTAATGGTCAAATTTATATTATGATTATCAGTGGTGTATTTGAGGGGCCATTGGGCCATGCCCCCCTCACTGATGCCGCTTTTTTGGACCTAAAATACGTAAATATTTCAACACAAATTTTACTTCAAAGGTAGCATATGTGGTACCAGATTGCATGAAAGACACCAATTTTTTCGAAAATTTTCAAAGGGGAGGGGATGATGCCGATTTAAGTATGTAAATGTTTTATCACAAATTTTACTTCAATGGTAGCTTACATGGCACCTGATTGCATGTAAGGACAACTAATTGTTCAAAACTTTCTAAAACCCCCTCCCCTTAGACCCCTCCCCCAGGCCGGCGATCACACAACATAAGGCCTGCCCCTCACCCCCATTAGAGAGCAATCCTGGCTACACCACTGATTATTATCAGTATTATTGTAACGACTTCCCCCAAAATATAACCGATATGGAAGTTAGTATCACTGCCAATTGCAGTATGTAATTTTCATGCGTATATGATATGTACTTTAACATGCTGAACGCGTGTGGAGCGCGCGGAAATTTTTGGTTATATTTTTCGGGCAAGTCGTTACACCCCCAATCAACTTGGGCTCCTACGCTCGTGTGTATATGATCCTCAAAACTGGTTGAAATGTGAGTGTACTGCAGATAAATGGGTAAAACCTGTTTTTACATGAAAAAAAAAAAATAAACGTTCTAGGGATTATTTATGATGAAGCTGCAATACATGTTTATAAATATTTTAACTTGAACTTTCAAAGAAAAAAAATCATGCAAATTTTCAGATGTCCTGTCAGAAGAGATGCTAAATGGAAGTGCTTTTGAACATTAAAACAACGCATCTTGGTTGGCTTAGTTTTTTTTTTTTTTTTTTTTTTTTTTGCATTGCCCATATGACTCTCTAATAAATAAATATTAAAAATGCAAAATACTGTGGATAAACATATTTATTTAAACTCCAGTTTAGTTGCTGTTCTAGTGTTGCAAATGCTTTACAGATTGCCTGTGATAAGTTCATCTTGTAATCACTGAGGAAGAAGACTAAGACTTGGGTTTATGTTCTTCACTGCACAAAATGAACTGTTTGTGAAATTTGTTTCAAGCATGTGTCTCACATTAAACATGGCATAGGGGCAGGTTTACAGTGCAAAATAGCCTTTAGGGAAAATCTTCCTGACGTAGACTTCAAAGGTCGTTTAAAGATATAAGATTGATTAATTATACTGTCTTATTACCTAAAAAAGACGTCCATTATCTTTTCAGACTAGAACAGATGCAGTGGGATCTGAACCAGCAGGACCAAAACCTTTGTTAATTGGTCACGGAGAGGATTTTTTCAACTTGCAATCTTTGTACTGGAAAGTTGAAAACGAGGTCAAAAATTATGGTCTTTTCGCTTGTTCATTACCAATGTCATTTGCAGACAGTTAAAAGCTTCATTTTTATTACTACAACTGAACTCACTGAGACTGTTATCAGCTTGGACCCCATCAGTAAGACGGGTTCAGAATAACCGCAAAGCTGTTTAATGTAAGAATCAATCTCGGAGAGTACCTCGTCAACACGCTCTTATTTCTTCTCACTTTCGGGACTTGCACTGAAAGACAGCACCTTCGGCAACGCGTAAGGAAAATGTAATGAAAAGTCGTTTGTCCTAAGCTTTTTTTATATGGACGTCCATAGTCTTATCTATGTAGGTATCATTCCATTAATTGTGGAAACCAATTATACACTTGTTTTGCAAAGTGATCCTTCAAATATTGAAAGATATCGCAAAATTTTGAATCTTAGCGCTAAGTTTTTCTGAAATTTATTCAAAGGGAAGGCAGTTCCCTTCCCCACTCCCCACGGCAATATTTAAGTTTCAAGGTAAGCCTCTCAACCATTTCCAAAGCAAAATCGACGCCCTTGTAAGAAATGACTCTAGGCTGACAAATTGGTATTTGATGATAATAGATCTGTCGGAGAATTTCCGTCTTTGCCACCGGACAAGAAAGGTCTTTGCCAGGCCACTGATTAAGTGAAATGAATCGAACGCCGCAAAAGTCAACGATTTCAAGTGAAATTATGAACAGTTATAAACTACCGTAAATGTAGCATTTTACGAACACGACTTTGGTTTCCATTTGGCACCGTTACTTCTCCTCAAGACACTGACAACAGCATCATGATGACGGGTCGGATCATTTTCAAGAGTCCATTCACCACGCATGTTTTTGAAAGCTATCAACGAAAGAGCTGATTGGTCAAATCTGTGATTCTTTAAATTAGCACCATCTGGAGCAATGCACGTAACATCCAATGCACATTTTAACCAAGGTCTCATAATCTTCGACTGTACAGAGGAGCTGTTTATGACCAACATCAGTCCACCACTGAATGCAGGAGAAGAAAAGTTTGCATTATGATATTCGGTTTTGTTAACACCAATTTTATCGTACATTTCCTTCTTTGTAAAGCCATAATCGTGGTAACATCCGTATTTAGCTTTACGAGGAATTTTGGGATCGAAGCATCTTATTTGGCCCAAGAATCCATGGTGATGTACACAATCAGGTAAAAGTTCAGAGAGCGGCTTTTTAAAGCGTATTGAAGAATCTCCGTAATAAATGACACCAAATTCGTTCAGCACGAGCTGAAAGATGCAAAGTGAAACAAGATGTTACTGCTAAATACTTTTTGGAAGTTCTGTTTATAGAGTTGCGTGTTAGTTGTAGACTATTAAATGTGAAAGAAGAACAATCCAAATTATTTCAAAATTAAGTGAAGATCAGTACATTTACAATGCCTTACTAAAACTCCGAAGTTTAATAAATAACTGTCATCCATAAAATTCTGAAAAGGAATAACGTCATGATTTTGGTAATTGTAATTTAAGTGGATATGATTTGAGTAATTTTATCGATTACTAAAATTTTGACCAACTAAGGCCAACAACCTGCAAAACAGGCTACTTGATTGACAATTTCAATTTCCTTATTTCACTTTTATGATATTTTCCTATGAAGTAGTTAACTTTGTGCTTACTTTACGCTAGTAAAATCCCAGAAGTCATGAATAATATTAATAACAGTGGCGTAGCCAGGGGGCAGGGGGCAGGGGGCAGAGTGCCCCCGCAGAAATTTTGGGGACGCAGTGGGCAATGTTGAAAAACTGAAGGAAAGCAAAAAAAAAAAACCAAAAAAAAAACGGCGAGAGGAGTGAGGAATGGGAAGTTGGTGGGGCGGAGTGGGGAGGGGGTAGGGGTCTAGGTCTCGGGGAGAGTAATGACGGTGGAATCTGCAGCAGAACGAACGGCATATCTACTTTATTGGTAATAGGCCCCCGACAAGTCTGGAAACAGTGTTCCGGATTTTTTCTCCTTTCTTCAACAGATTATGTCTTGGGGACTGAACCCTAGCGCCTTTTTCGAACCTTATCCTGATTTTGAAAAATCCCGAAAAAGTATTGGTTGTCAATGTTATTTTCACCCAGGAGTGGGGCCACCCCTCCAGGGGTAGCGTCAGGTGGGGGAAGGGGGCAGGGAGCCCTGGCCCCACGTCGGGGAATTGTTACAGTTTCGTCGGGGACTCTTAGTCGATACGATAAAGCATGCAGTCCTCGAAAGCGACAGTCGCCCCGACGGTTTACCTGTTTTTTTGCTCTCAAGAGTACAACTTCGCTAATAAGAACCCAAAATTTTTGGCGCGCTACGCGCGCTGTAGGGTCAATCCATTTTCTTCAATATTTCCATTCCACATAGCTAGATATCACAAGTCCTGTCCACCTTACCAAGTAAGATGTAGGCAGAGTACACAGCTTATGAAGAGGTCGTAAATTTCATCCCATCTCAATGCCTGGTTGCTGTTCTCTAATGTGTGTCATGCTGTACGGTCAGTTGGTGAGTGAGTCTAGGTGGTCTCAATACAATGTATATTAATGTATATTATCTCCGATACGGTCTTCAACCCCTAAAGTTTTCTTTCTTTGTTCTTAATGATTACATATGTTTTTGTGGAAGCGTAGCAAAAATTTTCGCTCGCTTCGCAGTTTCACGATTCAGATTCAAAAGAACGATATCAGTGCGCAACTTGGCTCTTGAAGTATTATGTGATATTATGCAAAATATGCCTTGCAACGGCATGGGATGGTTAGGCTCCTTCAATCCCTTTCTCATCATGCACCTCCTTGACATAGTGGGTTAGGGTCACTGGCATGGCCCGGCCCCCGTTCGGAAAAATTCTGTGGCCACCCCTGGTCGGTTTACTTATTTTAGCTTTCAAAAGGATCATTTCCGAGATAACACCTGCAATTTTTGGTAGGCTTTGCCCACTCTTCCTCAGTTCTGTTACTTATAGCTAAATATAGTCCAATGCCATCTCATTTCCGTAAACCTAGTTAATGTTCTCTTATGTCTGTCGCGAGGTACGGCTAGTGACCCGAGGAGGGGAGTAAAATGTAAGGTATGTCTGATAGCACCTGCCCAAACAATTGACCTATATAAGTTTTAAGTAAGAACAGATTCTCTTTAGTGTAGGCTTACCCCCAAAATAGCTTTCACGCGCTTCGCGCGCTTTGCAATTTCACAGTTAAGATTCCGAATAAAAACGGTACATCTATGTTCCTCTAGTATATACAAATTTTATGCAATAAACTGTATGCCCCGCAAAGAATGGTATAGTACACAGGTTTTCTTCAAATTCCCCCTTGCCAACCCCTCGAAGGCATCGGGTCAGTCGGGGATTCGATCTTTCGGGGCGTCTGGCCCCCTTTAGGCAAAACCTGGCCCGCACCCCTGCGCCCCTCTAAAAACCCCTGTGGAGAACACTGGGATCTAGTATAAAAAGAAGCACCGTTTTGCATCTAAGCCCTTCGAGACAGCAAAAAAAAAAAAAAAATTCCCCTCCCCCAGGACTGCGGTCAAGAATGGGGACCATGAGTCGACTTTGCCCCCTCACACCAAAAACCTGGCTACGCCCCTGATTAATAACAAGTGACATTTTTATATATGGAGTGCTTGTTATGGTATTTTCAAAGTCGCACTTGTTAATGCACTGTTTCGATTTCACTTTGTACCATAACGAAGGCCTTGGTCAAAATATGCCAGCTATCAAAACCTACACTTATGGTAATTTGAAACATCTTACGTTTATTATTGTTGGCTTAAACCCATATGTTTTCAGAGTCTTCAAATGAGCGGGATAACTTTCAAAAGGAAACCGCCGAAGTTGCACATTACAAAATGACATGATCTGGGACAAAGCAAAAAGAATATTTCTCCGTTTACCTCAGGTTCTTGGCGGACGTGCAATTCATCACAAAAATATGAAAACAACAAAAAGTTAACATTTTGTCTGACAGTTTCCTTTGCCAAACAAGAACATTCTCATGACGTCACAGCTCTTACCAACGGAAAGTAAACTTTGTTTTCCTCTTGCCCAAAACCAACTTGTCAAATTTCAGGGGCAGAAGTTAGATTTAAGGGCGCCCACTATAATTTTCCGTAACGGAAACCCTATAAAAAAAAAAAAGAAACAGTGAAAATCGAAAGTTTGGGTGGTCAAAGCCTCCTAATGCCTCCCGTGCAATGGTCAAAATTCTGATTATAGGAGTTGCTCTAGTATGAAAGATTTTGTTCAAAAATTCTCAATGTGGTAATCGGGTTACTTATCGCCCATCACCCTTTAAAAAGTATAGTACGGCCTTAGTTAAGACAGAACTTAACTGGTTTAACGAGAAATCAGGGGTTAGTTTACTGCAAGTCAGGGATACCAATAACTTCATATTTGCACGTGATTTTTGTGCTAAAAGAAACCCCTTATTTCCACAAAGTGTCAATGCAGGGCGCCCCTCCGCTTGATGTTCTTGATATGTTTACCCTCACCTCATCCTCCAAGTAATATCGTAGACATATTATCATGTAAACGAGCGCCACAAAAGCATATACTCATGGTTCTTATGGCATCAGTTTGGGAAGTACATACTTCTGTCTTCTACACTGCTTTAAATTTAATTCTCAAAATACCTGTTTGCCATGTTAGACATAGGCCTATAGGATTAAATGAGGGTCGGTGTGTGGTTACCTATATCAAAACGTTCTCTACACGTAGAGGTTACACAAGGACGAGGGACGAGGGGATGTTCCTTACGTTTTGAAGGGTTGGGATCGAACAAATCCACATACACTCTCACAGTATTTGTCATGCTCCTTCATTAATGTCCCTTTTCCCACTTTTTGAATGGGGTTGACGTAAATGTTTCTACAAGTTCAACTTCCATTCACCTAAGGTCAAATTCTTTGAGAATAGGTAGCACTCAGTTTGCTCACATAATTTTGTGTTCCACCACATTTTGTATAACTTGCAGAAGAAAAAAAAATATTCACTAAGAAACGATGTTTTACACAGCCTTTGCCATTTATCACATTGGGGATTAACACAGTGCATACAGAGACCATATAGTTGTAAGGAAAGACAGTAGGAGCGGAGGGCTTTTTCATAAAGGAGACAATTGTTGTTGCAAGGGGCAGTCCATCCTGGAACGGAAGCCTCCTACACCTGTGACAGGCCGACAGGGACCTTCTTATCCTGAGCAAAATGGTTCAAAGTCTGAGCTAGACGAATTTATTGTTAAACAGGGACTGATGTAACGTATATTGAAATATATGTTTCGAAAACTTCTTGTAACCACAAACTACTCACGTATTGTCATAAAAACATATGTTTACGGGGCTGGATGGGGAATGCAGTGCTCTTCTCACTCACTCAGAATGGTTTGCTACTTTCCAGCAAAATATACGGTTTTTTTCCCCCTCTAACATGCGTTGATATTCCTAGCGCAAGTACTCAGTCCTCCATAATTAAAAACAATGGCCAGTCGGCTAATGAATAGAAAAGTGCAACAAATACCTGATTAGCTGAATGTTCATTGAGACCAAGGTCGTACACGATGATGGTTTTATTTGGCATTTGTTGTTGTGCTGAGCCTATGAATCCGAGACCTTCACGAAAGTGATTTTGAGAGAATGACGTCACCAGTGTCAACTTTTCATACAACAAGTTTAAAGGAGGTTCTACTTTATCCAAATCGATGATAGAAATTTCTTTATCTGAGGATGTTTCGCGGTTCTCGTCATAATTTTTTGCATATTTTCTATCGTTTTCAGTCATGATCTCAGCTTGAGGATGAATTGTATTGCTTTTGTTAAATAGCGGTAAGCGACCCTTAAAGAAAGACTTCCTTTTGAAGACAGCTTTTGGTTTCGGGGGAGTCCTAGCAAAAAGTGAAACTTCAGTAAGAGATGAATCTGTGTGAAATAAAACAACGTATAACATTAGTTTAAAATAGAATATGGGGAGTCGTATTCAAACGGTTTCTCACCATATCAATTTGTTTGTTACTTAAACCCATACAGCTTGTGTTAGCGTCTCCCACGCAACGAAAATGCGCTCTGTGGAAAACAGTACGGATACGAACTTTCGATCGCTCGTGCTCTGTTGCATAGCAAAATTACAGTAATGTTCATTCAGTTTCATGTTCTACTATGTTTCAGCTTCTGAATGACATAAAAATATATCGATATTATTTGACTTTTACATAGGGACCTGGACAGATTTCGAAGGCATCTTTTTGCATGGCAAGCAATAGCTATGAACTTTTGACCTACTGCTGTTTGTACAAATAAGCTTGGATCGCCGATGTTCATGCATTGCTGGATTGGTTATCATGTAAACTTTCCAATGGTAACCTTTGTTTTCAAATTTTCAACACTCCCCCATAAGGACCAGGCCAAAATACGTACAAACAGACACAAATATGAATATGAATAAGTCTTACACCAATGAAAAGACCCCAAGCGATGTGTGAACAACGCGACCGTTACCCGCCACAGACTTGTACACCGTGCGCGCGTTGTACAGTATGTACAGCGAACACGTGCATGCAGTGCACGTATGTTTACAAGCGAAACTTAGGTTATGCGCATGCGCAAGTTTAAATAGTCATGAATATTAATGTCAACAGTACTTTCTCTTCCGGGTTTAAACTTTGCTCATAAAATTCCAGTTTTTGCTACTTCAGACTTAGTGAAAATGATTATTTTAGGATGATATCGAAAGAAAAGGGTCAAAACTACATTATTACGTACAAAATTAGGTCACTCGTGTCTTATGTGAACGGAAATGAAGAACTCTTTGAAGCACTACCCCTAATTACTGTTGCACACTGTTCGGAAGTGGGTAGCAAACACACGGTCATAAGTAGTACTTTTGAAGTTTTCCTGAATGTGAGCCATGCTAACTTCAACGTCCTAGACCCCAATCGATCTGAATATTCATAGTCCTTTTTGTGTCCATTTTTTTAATTTGGGAAATCTGGTCATGAATATGGATACTTTTTGGCCCCGACGCGTAGGGAAAAGCCGCAAACGAACAACAGCCCCTGCGAAACGATGAATTCGAGTGTACTTTTCAGGATGAAAACAAAAAGAAGACGTACGAAGCAGCTCTTTAAGATAAACTGTGAGTATTCCTAGATGATTGAAGTAGTTTATATCTCGAATCAACCTAAAATAGAGTCTATAAAGAGCCTTAGGATAAAGGCTCCTGAACAACTTACAACTGGCCTAGCTCAAATATGTAATATGTACTGTGGGCCTATGCAGCTGTCACTGTAAATTGTGATGTAAACAACGTATGGAACCGTACTGCATACAGTATAGTGATTATAGTACTGGGAAATTCATAGTTTATGTCTGACCAGAAATTTAAACGTTTAAGATATCATGCAGCCTCGATTGGGAATATTTTTCAAAGTGTATCTCCCATCTAGAGCTATGCTAGCACCATTCAGTCAAATTCGAACTACGAAGTAGTTGGGATCAGTAGGCTATGTATATAATTAGGTCATAGGCAATTGCCAAGTAGCGAGATGATCAAAGTGCTATCGTTACTACGTTGGGAACATGGACTATTAATGAAATACACATGAGTGATAATAAAGCAGAAACTAATAAGTTACATAAGTGCATTGTCAGTACCAAATCCTAGCAGTGTGGTCATTTTTGAAGACGAAGGTCTCCCTCAAGACTGAATTTGAATTTGCAAGTCTGGGAGAACAAAGGACCCAGGCCATGAGATCAAAAGGGGTGTTTGTTCTGCAAAAAAAAAATCTGACTAAGTTGGACTTCTTAATACATTAAAAATTCCACACAAGTCAAGGTTAGACTCAATGCATGTCGGTTTGAATTTTTTTTGAAAATGTCAGTACTTAATTGGACCAGGTTAGGGGAGTTAAAGTCATGCCGGTTATCGATGCAATTCACCTAATGGAGATATACAAGATTTCACCATTTCTCAAATGTGTTATAAAATTCATGGGCTATTTTAAACTTGTGAATATTGTATTTTTTACTGTGTACTATATTGTCACCATGCATGGGTATACCAGACCTGAATTCCTGTTCGTACTCTGTAGCATACGTAAGATCCCTTTGTCCAGTCAGGGTTTGGCTCAGTACAAGTCTGTTTCAAACTATGTGAAAAGAACCTTTGGTCTTGCGAACCCTCTGTTCTTGACACCGTCTTGAACACCAACAATCTCATGCACCCCGAGGTCTTGCAGGCTGCAGCATTCACTAAAGATTTGTAATACCGTACTTCAGTTTTGTGCACTTTTGACCCGGCTGCAGGTTGTATCCTTAGAATTCAGGCCATCCATTGGCTGTTTTCTACCAAGAATGGGTCAGGGTCCATACCATTCAGATGCAGAGATTTGAGCTTTTCTCAGAAGTTTTGATGTTCTGAGTCATGAACTCTCTTCAAACTAATAATTTTCTGGAGTGGGGGGGGGCTGCAGCCTGTGGCACCCCACCCCTTTCTCCTTCCCTTTCTTTGCTATGGCCCTACCTTTTCCTATGGCTCTACCTACGTATACATTTTATTTTTTCAAAAAGATTGTCCCAACCTAGTGACTGATGGTAAAATTTGTTCATGATTTCTTCTTTTGTATTATTTCCTTGCCAGAAAAATTTAAGTTTTCACATTGTGTGCTCTTTTTCAAAAACATGAAAGTAAAACAAGTTTTGTGTTTTTATTTTTCAGTTTGAGTAATACTCTTCTGCCCATATTTCATGTAAAAGGCATGCTTGGAGGCAAAGGCGAGGCTTCAAACTTCAAAGATCATGTCTTTAAGCATCCGGTCACAACAGGTACTGTACAGCACTCTGTGAGTTTATGCCCTGCTTAACCAGTGCCTAGTTTAACTCTTCTATAGGGTATTGGCTGTTTATGCAACTCTAACACAATTTTGAGAATAAAGGACACATCAGCTCTCCTTAAACCATGTCTTGATGACATCACATAGACACTAACATGTATTGTCTGCTCTTACATTATTTGGTTTGTGATACTTTTTTTTTAAACTGACACATTCGCATTGCAGTTGTGTATGGAAACATGCACACACACAGAGAATACCAATCAGCTAACTGTACCTTTTGAAGGATCATAGGAAACAAAGAAAATTTATATCACATGTTGGACAGAATTGTGTGTGCCTTCCCTTTATTTCCAGTGCAGAAAATACTACCTCTTTATTTATCCAGGTTGTCTTGAAATACCACAGTATCATACTTAAGTCATTTTAATTTATTTGCATGTATACCCAAGGTGGAGTTTCTTAGCATTCAAGGCCCCCCCCCCACAAATCTCTTACTGTAAGTCTTTGTGATGAAGAAATCCTTTTTGGTACAATTGTTCAACTTGGCTTTTAAAACTTAAAATTTCATGACAGGAACTGTATCCCTGAAGAAAAAGAAATGTTAATTTAAGAAATATCTTTTCCCACAACTTACTATAGAAAGGAGTACTGTAGCATCATCTTGATATGGTGCAAATGGTATTGTTCAGTAGACATTGTTTCTTTTCCTGGAGCTGCTCTGCATGTAAATGACCTACATAATTTTTTTCCTCGTTTCAGGTGAATCTGTATTATCGTGTTGTAGGAAGCAATGTTCTCACGGTCACTCTGAGCATAAGCTAAAACATACAGACGGATATTACATTTGGCAGTTGTGCATTGGTTAACGTCTAAAATACAGACTTGGATTTCTGGATTTATAGTCAGATCTGTGGCTGGAAAGGACAACCTTGCATTAACAGTTTGCTGCTATGCAAAAAAAACCTACAGGATTTTAGTTCATAAGTTTCTTTTCAATTTCAGTGCAAATTTTGCAAATATGAAGATTGAAATCTATTAGCAGGGTGATTTTATGCTACAATGCCTCGAAAACAATGATGTTAATAGCAGTGAGAACGAAATTCTAAAATCTACTCTCATGGAAACATACATCAAAGGAGTGGACAGAGAGCAGATATGTACCCTGAAAACATATTGCAAACAATAATCAAGAGAACTTATGATACATCAAACAGTTTTTCTGTATGTCTTACATCACTTTGCAATCGAAGTTTATTTTGAGACACTCTGTGGGGTATTCAGTACATAATTTTCTGCCTCTGCTTCTTAAGTAATCAGATGTTAATATTTTATTGTTTTTGGTTTCTTGCATAATGTGCATCCATGGTTATCAATGTCTTTTTGTTCAACAGAATCTTTCCTTTATAATACTTTCTGTAACTTCACAGTCAACACGATATGATTGCTGAAGCCTGGAAACCATGTAAGAACACATATCTCTTTTCTACATGAAGTCAACGGTGATCTTGTCTGCAAGCTATGCACAGTACACCTATGGCAATTTCACTCAATCACCCTTTTCCTTCTTCACCATTTAGGCTAAATGGTGAAGAAGGAAACATTGTAACACCTACTTTCATCAAAGCAATGAAACATAATTTGGTACAGAATCATGTACAATTTTTGGCAACCAAATAAGGAAAATTAATAAATAATTAATTTCAAATGTTTGTAATGAATCATGAACCAGGGTTTCACCTGCTGTTGCAATGGAAATTGTCCGCAAGGGAGTTTGTAGCACTTCACACTTACTGTGTTTAAATGGTGAAATATTCAGTGAATGGTATGTGTTACCAACTGTCCGAAGGCTTTAACTTAACCCTGCATAGTGAAATATGGTGGTTCCTTTGTGAGATGTGAAGGGGGGGGGGGCAGGGATGATTGCATTCTTTGTTTATAACTCTAACATTGTGCATCTGCTGTCATTTGAATACTTCTTTAGGCACTCAAGTTCTACAGTATTTGTTGAGTGGGAATATAGGATATCCTTGAATATTTGTTGCTGGGGTGTACATGTGCAAAGAAAATAAGAGTTTGTTGTCAAACACAGAGGAGCATATTATGCAGTTAACTGTTCAACAGAAACCTGCTACAACTGACTTTCTTCATCATTGATATTATTTTAAATTGTAAATAAAGTGAAGAAGAGAAAGTGCAATAGAGATGTATTTAAGTTGTTCTTTTCTCAGCAAGTCAAGTGGAGCTATTTTAGGGACTCCAGTCAAGTCATTGACTTGAGTCTCTGCGTTATTTCAATAGGAGAAAATTGCCTAGAGTTTTTCAAGTCAGTTTTATTGACAGGATGTGACTAAAGTCACGACTTGAATACAAGTCTGATTTACGGTCTATTGCAGAGACTACTTTTCTATTTTATTTTGTGCTAATTAGCATTTTAAGCCAGGTCACTTATCATGTACAGTATATACTGTATATGTATATACAGTAAATGATGAATATGTACCTAGTATCCACCCCCCCCCCCTCACTGGCACTGTTCCACTCCCATTTTGGACATGGTTCTGCTCATGAAGCAAAAATGACAGTAAAGGTTCATTGATTTTGGGGGTGAATGTGAATTAGCTTTTTCATTAATCCTGGACATGTCCAAACTATTGATAATATAAATGAGGGAAAGTTTATTTTTACCCATTATTCTGCACTCATAAAATAGCTTTATTGCTATCTAATAACCAATATGCATATTTTCAGGCATAAATCCTGTTCCAGGGCATCCATTATGTCAGGAATGCAAACATTAATACTCATGGAATGAGATGTTTGATAGGCACCCCAGGGGATGTGGGCATGAGGAACCCCCATCAGAGATGTGAAAAGACTGATGGAGGCTCAGGTGAGAAAGCTGAGATAGTGTACTTAGGGAAGTGGATAGGGAGGTTGTGAATGGTAAAAAAATGAACAGTATCATTTCTCAACATTTGGTACTCTGCAAGTTTTTAAAATGGGGGGGGGGGGTAGGGTACATGGGAGTTGCCTGAGTTTAAACTGAGATTGGCAGCATTTAAAGTGCACTGAGACATAGACATAGCATGATCTGTATATGCTATTCCTTGAGCACAAAAATTTAATTGGGAGAGTAGGGGAATCCTGCAGAGCAAAAGGTTACAGCCTCTTGAAATATTTTCCTCAGGCATGCCCATATTGCAAAGCTGCTCATGATACAGCCCATTGGTCATAGAGTCAACTTTTGGTCCTTGTGTTTAAAATGTCATGGGTTTGAATGTTTGACTATATGGTCATGTTGTAAGTCTATAACTCACAAACTTGGGTATTCTCAGGTGGTCATCTGCTACTAGTGCGACCGGGCAGCAACTTTTGAGGGGTCGACTTTTGAGTTTATGGCAATAAAAATGAAGGGGGCCTATCCTTTGTGGGAAAAAAGGGCACCACAAACTACCTGGCCACTACGCTACAAACTATCTGGCCACTACGCTACTTTCCAACATGCATGTGCTGTAGCCAAGCTGATACTGCATGGTTTAATTGTCATTTTCATAGTTAGTTTGCCATTGGAAAATGGACTTATACAGGGTGACAACCACAGTTAGTTGCAGTTCTAGGGATAAAATTATTGGCCTTAAGGCAGATAAGTATGGCAGAACAATTTGTGGTAGAGACTCAATTAATCGGGGGTTGTGGTTGTAGAGGAATCCCAAACTACTCCATCATATATCAATGATGGCATGTCAAAATGATGCAGTGTGCAAGTATAGGTCAGCATTCAAATTATGTATAGGCCCTACTGTTAACATTTTACTGATTGTAAGCTGTACAGCAATCCTGCCTTAAAGGAGAACCTCCAAATTCTGCAGTATTGAGCTATATGGTATCAGTCTTTTGAGACATATGCCAATAGGAATAAACCGTCATAACTTTGGAAAAGGCGACTCAAAGGCAGCTTGTCACTGAGACGGACTGATGAGGGTAGGCTACCGTGACGATTTGAAGCAGCAAAGGGAATTAAAGAAAGCCACGTGAGGGTAAACACCACAATGACGGTGGGAGCTGGTATAGTGTCATTACCTTAAAAGGGGCACTGTCAGAGCCAGGGACCAGGGCCATGAGATCATTTATTGCCCTGTCTAGCTCAGGACACCCCTACCCTCCAAGTTAGCCTGGCCAGGGTCAATTCATACACTGCAGTCTCATAAATGGAAATTAAGGTGTGGCAACTGACATTGTAAGAGTTTAAGTTTAATATGACTTATGAACTACCCGCCCCCCCCCACCTCTCACATGCCAGTGTAGTATTTACCTTGTCACATTATTGGGGAGGGGTTGCTACACTTTCCCGCCAGCCCAACAAGGAAATTTCTGCAAACAAGTCATTCTGAGCTTGCTAAAATTTTACTGATCATAAGTTGTAGCCAACTATTTATTAATTCTTCTTAAATTTGCGAAGCCTTCTGCAGCTGCTTTTAAACTGCGATGCTACGTAACCAGAGCCACATTGTGTATTACGTATGGCACTTAGCGTTTCCGCGAAACTGCAACTCTACGTATTCATCTCACTCGTACTTTCTTTAAAAAAATGGACACGTTAAACTATTTTGCTACGGTTGAAGATGAAAACTTTCTCTTTCTGGCTGAGGACGTTATTTTTGTGGGAAAACTTCAGAAATCATTATTAAGAAGAAACTCTCGGAGCCCATTTTGATTTTCTCACAGCTTGTGAAACGTATCGTTTCAAACACTGAGTGGCTCAATTTTTTCCCTCGTGAAATGCTAGAAGCAGCTCACAAGGTACTTGAGGGTAGTTTTTATAATAGAACAGAAGTGTGCTATCAACTTAATTCCGTTACATCTACCATTATACATTTAAAATTTTCATTACAAGCAAAAATTTGTCAGTCAGTTTCCGAATATCCTTGACCTCAATGACCTAACCGTATCTGTTTACACATGACGTCATAGATAATTAGCTGAGATATACATTATTCATGAGCTTAACTAAGTTTACACAGATCGTATTGCACTCGAACATACGTGAGTAGTAAACAAAACATTTGGTCACGCCCACACGACCAATCAAGTGTACGGGATGAGCGTGTGTATGAATTATACATAGCATGACGTCTCAGTCACCCAATCCTCAGTTTAGAGAGAAAGTGTTTTGGCAGGAAAGTGTTTTGAACAAATTGATATGCACAGTGTCTGCATTATACACTTTAATAATAGCTATTATATAAAACCTTATTTCCTTTACATCTGATTGGAGGATAGGTGGTCACATGCCATGGGTGATTCAGCACTACCATCGCGGTTGTGGCACTCGATCATGGGGTAATCTAGGACAGCCCACAACCGTGCGTTATCCTATAGTTTAACACACGCTGCGGTGATCACGTCAGCTATCACTGCGGTACGTACGTACGCACGCTTCAAACATTTGTTCAATATTTCGATGTCAGTTTCTGTTCTAACGTTAGTATTTGTTCAATATATACTGTTGGATTTATAGCCTCTACTGGATTAACTGGATTTATTGTTGAATTATACGACTACAAATGACGACAGGACTTGCAGGAGAATATCAGAAAATAGGCTATTATAAATGCAAGTACAGTTTAATCCTATTTTTTCATATAGGCTAGGACTGTATTCTAGGTCTGGGCCCTATCCTCTCCCTGAATCAAATTTTGACCAAAATCTAGCCTATTTCCACTCGCCGAGTTGGATAGAACGTTCAGTCACTCTTTCATCGGATGGAATTATCCATACAATCACATTCATAAACACTCATTACTTGTTACAATGATAGACTACTACTGACACTTTACTAAAATCAATTATAGGTCACGACACAACTGGAAACAAGGTTAGTACAGTGCTTGGCAGAGGCTCGGATCCTATATGGTACATGTTCTTTTAGAGAAAGTGGAGTAAGGGGGAAGGCATCTTCCCAATGAAAAGGTTTTGCTTGGGGAAAGTCGGATATATGCAAAATAGTCCTCCTTAACAAGTTATAACTGGAGAATGTTGTAAGTAGCTGTGGTTCTATAAGTGTATTTTTCTTCAAGCGGGACGTCTCAAGCCCATTCCATTATTGTTGTGTAAGTGGTGGTCAAAATGCAGATTGATGTTATCTTTGACAAAGCCTTGTAGTGTTCATATGTTAAGAAATTCTCACTTTTTACGGTGTGGAACCTTCATGGCTGGTACTCTAAGGAGTTTCATTTATGTTGGAGAGTGGGAATTTTGTTATCTTCAGTAGCGCCGGCACGGGGGGCATAGGAGGCGCGTGACCCCCCCCCCCCCCCAATCGATTTCAAACAAGTTTTTGGAAAATTTTAAAATGATCCCAAAAGGCGTTTAAGCTCTAGTTTATTGTAGGACAGGGGCGGATCCAAGGGGGGTTAGGGGTTTAAACCCCCCTTTGATTTTCGAGGATTTTTTCATTTTGTATAATTATATTGTTTATTTTCCACGGTATGTTTTTAAGGTTATTTTCAGTTACAACAATGCAATTAACATGCCATAATAAGTTTGCTGACAGCGTTTTTTCCTTCTATCGTCCCGATTCTCTCGCATTCAAAATCCTTATACAGTCAGTGAGTCCTTCAAGAGGAGGTCCAGCTCTAATCTTAGTTCTCATATGCCACGAAATCGCATCCAGTAGTGCCTAACTGTTATAAAAAAAAATGGGAACGCGACTCCAGCTTTTCGCTTGTACTCCCGCTGAAAAATTCAAAAATTGTGTTGACTGGTAATGGTTGTCGTTGAATTGGAATCACTTAATATAATCAGAAATCGAGAAGGCCAATTATACTTTGGACATCCGTTGGATGTAAAGACGTTCAGGGAAAAAGAGACTGTTAAGTGGGATCATAAAACTAAAGAAATTACCATTGTTCTGGAAGAAATTATAATCCAAAATTCGCTTATATACTGGGTCCCCTTTCAGTACTGGGGAACAGTGAGAGAGCCTTGGGTACCGTGATTGAGTCAGGACTCGACCCCGGACCTAGCTCTAGCTCGTGGGTACTGTTACCCCTGTGTCACCACCATTGATATCCCTTCTTTATCCAAGAGTATGTTATGACCAAGATCACGTTTAAACATTATTCCATGAAGAACAGTGGGTGTTTGCCTGGAGCTTCTTGCACATGGGAAGTGCCAGTGACCTGTAGGCGGTATTTTAGCATATTTTCCTTCGTGCCCCTAGACGACATGGTTGTATGTACAGCAAGGGAGGGTATCAAAGAAACGTAATGTTTCCATGGAATTGGCAAACATACAAAAGGTGGCCTAAGTATAGATTGTAAGGTCTGAGAAGGGTCAACTTTTCTTGGCTCACGCCGCTCAGTGGTGGCGCCAGGTGGGTGGCAGGGGGGTCATGGCCCCCGTCGGGGAATTTTTACAGTTTCGTCTGGGAGTCTTAGTCGATACGGTAAAGTAAGTAGTCCCCGACGGCGACAAGTCGCCCCGACGGTTTACCTGTTTTTGCTCTCAAGAGGACAATTTCCCTTAAAAGAACCCAAAATTTTCGGCGCGCTAGGCGCGCGATATAGTCACTCCAGTTTCTCCAATACTTACATTCTACATTGCTAGATAGCACAAGACCTGTCAAACGTAACAAGTAACATGTAGGCAGAGTACACAGTTTATGTAGAGGTCGTAAATTCCATCCCGTATCGCAAAGCCTAGTTGCTGTTTTCTTGTGTGTGTGTCATGCGGTACGGTCAGTTGGTGAGCGACTCAAGGAGCAAAGTTTGGGTAATTCATAGGGTAGTCCAGGTGGTTTCGATAAAATTTATGTTATCTCCGATATGGTCTACAACCCCTACACTTTTCCTTTTTTCTTTTTGTTCTTAATGATTACATATAGTTTTTGTGTAAGACCAAAAAATTTTCGCGCGCTTTGCGCGCTTTACAATTTCACGTTTCAGATTCAAAAGTACACTATCAGTGCGCAACTCGGTTCATGAAGTAGTAAGTGATATTATGCAAAATATGCCCTGCAATGGCTTGGGATAGTTAGGCTTCTTCATATCCCCTCCTCACCACCCTCTCGACATAGGGGCTATCGGAACTTCGGGTCACTGCATGATCCGGCCCCCTCTCGGGAAAATGCTGTCGCTACAGACCTGGTCGGTTACTTATTATGGCTTTCAAAAGGGTCATATTTCTGCGATAAAACCCAAAACTTTCGGTCCACTTTGCCCACTCTTCCTCAGTTCCGTTCCTTATAGCTAAATATAGTACAAACCACCTTTTCAAGTAACTTAATATTAGTAGAATACATGGATTTATGTAAATGTCGGTCATTGCATCTCATTTTGCTAAACCTAGTTAATGTTCTCTTGTGTCTGTCGTGCGGTAAGGCTAGTGACTCGAAGAGGGAAGTACAGTGTAGGTTATGCCCGATATGGCCCAACTGCCTTGACAATTGTCCTATATAGGGTGTCCCAAAAATGTATACAGTTTCACTACTTTTTCAAGGTACTTTAAACCTTTAAAATTTGTATCTAATGCTTGTTTTGTTCTTCTAGAGACATGGAAGTTTTGTTTGACAACCATTAATGGCTTATGAAAATACCAAGTCTGGTGATTCACTAGGGTATACGGAAGTTTGGCAGCCATTAATGACTTATGAACACGCCAAGGATCGCAAATCTCCCTTCACGATCATGGACGTTGAATGACCACCATACTCCCCCGGCCTCACTCCTCCAGATATCTTCTTGTGGGGCTACCTTAAGGACAGGATCTATTGCAATCCAAAGCCACGGACACTAGATCAGCTCAGGTATAGTATCAGGAGAGGGATCAACAATATCCCCCAGGAAACATTTCCTGCAGTAATGCGAAACATAGCAGTTCGTATGCAATCAGTTATTGGACGTCGTGGGGGTTATATCCAGCATGTGGGTCTGAGGGAGAAAGGTTAATTCATGACAGACTGTGCCGGACAACCACAAAATGACAATGCAGAAAAAACTTCCACCCTTTTGCTTTAGAATGATACCAATTTTGTTTCAGGAAATTCAAATAATGACCATGCATTTTGATCCTCAAATGTATACATTTTTGGGGACACCCCGTATATGCTTCATTACGGATTTTTTTTAGTGTAGGCCTATCCAATATAATTTCGCGCGGTTCGCGCGCATTGAAATTTTACAGTTTAGATTCTGGGAAAAAAAGATAAATCAGGGCGGAATATGTTTGTCTAGTATATACAACTTTTAAGAAATATATGCCCCACAATAGCATAATCTAGTGCACAAGTTTCTTCAAATCCCTCCTCACCAACTCCTCGACGACATCATGGCTGTCGGGGCTTCGGGTCGCTGCCCCCCTCCCCCGTCGGGCAAAACCTGGCGCCACCCCGGACGCCGCGCCAACAGATGGTGCGCTCCGCTTAGATAACGAGACAACCAAAAATCCCATGCATGCGATCAAGCCTACCAGTTGAATTTTAAGGCCCCAATACCAAAATACTTGCAGAAGATTTCAAAAAGAGAAATCAAATTTTCTTTATTGAGCACAAGCGAGCAACTTTCAGTGAGTCACTGTGAGTGCCTAGAGAGAGCACAACAAATGACTCAATGCTCAGAACTCCTGACGCCCAAGATCGTTATTGGGCTGTAGAGCATGCATCTCTCACAAGAAGGACGACAACTTTCTGACAGGACATTTATCATAAAATTTCTGACACAAGGAATTTCAATGAAAGCTTGTTTTTATACGGATCAAAGACCCCTGGAATCGCGTGGGAAATGCCATTTCCTGCAATCTGGGGGTCTTCTGGACCAGAAATTTTCTCTCTACGCTTCGCGCTAACTTATGGTGGCGCTCCGCTTAGATAGTAACAATATCGCAACCCCCCCCCCCCCTCCTTCAGTCAAAACCTGCATCCGCCCCTGTAGGAGGTAGGGTGAGGTGTATTTTCGGCCGAGTGATGGATTTATTGTGACCATTTTCTATCACAAGTGGTTCTCAAACTATCAGAAATATCGCAAATCCTTCACACACTATCAAAATTTTCGCAAGCTCCGCGCGCTTCAAACCTTCCCTCAGTATTGTCCTTATTATCAATAATTCCCGGTAGCAACTCCCGCAGAAGCACAACAACAAAAGTTGAAAGCTGTTTACGAATTCTCAGGTAAAAGACTGGCTTTGTGATTCGCAAATAGGTTTTTGGGGAAGTAAAAGTGTCTCGATGCAGAACATGAAAGCAGGTTTTGTCATTGTAATCTTATTTAATGAAAAATTTCAGCTTGCTTGGCTTGGCATTCGTCACCGTTTTCACTCCATCGTATGACCATTATTAAGGTTTAAATACATGCAACTATTCTCATCACAACACTTTTCCGAAAAAAAAAACAGAAGTTCATCTCCAACCTCTGAAGGGACCTATGGGATCTTTCAATCTCATTTGTAGCATGATGTGGAAGGTTGAAATAACGTATTTGCCGTTAAACATTTTTCAAAAACTTTTACCGAGCGCTGGTGATTGTTAACACACTTACAACGAAAAAACATTCTGAAACGCGCTTTTTAGTCCTAAACCCCTTTTGCTTTACCTATCAAGGAAGTCTAATATCACCTCCCTGCACCTATAATTTCCCTCCCATTCCCCATTGCTGGATGCAGTTCGTTTGGATTTTCGTTCAAATTTAGTAAAAATACGATAGTTGTAAAGTGCTCCGCATCACACTCTATAGTATCATTTGGATGTCAGATAATAATAATCATATCAGTGCCCCAATTTCTAAAATTAATCCAGAGCTTCCAGGGGGACACTATACCGGTGTCCGCCAGCCTTAGATACCCTTTTATAATGCAAACTGAAGCAAAGAAAAATTTTCGTAATAGTCTAAGAATGTTTCTGTGGACTCCACGCACGTATTTTTACGTAAAAGCTGTCCCCAAATAGAAGGCAGTAAAGTAGCCAAAATCGGGCTTCAGAAGGTTTGTTCACAACATACCTTTCTCGAAGACAACATACTCTCCTCTTTCACCTAACCTAAAATAAGAATTTACTAAATGATGGATATTTTCTAGCCACATATCATCAGTTTCAAAATATCCTAAAGATAGCACCATTTTGCATCCAAGCAACCTTAATTTATAACAAATATTTCTCAAGTCCCCTCCCCTTGCACTCCTCCTTCAGGACGGCACCTTTATGTAGTGACAAAGGAAGGATCCCACACTGCCGTATACAATCGCAGGAACACACACTCTCTTCTTTCACCTAACCAAAAATAAGAATTCACTAAATAAGGATATTTTCCATTCATATATGATCACTTTCAAAAATACCCCAAAGATAGCACCATTTTGCATCTAGGCAATCTTACATTAACAAAAATTCCTCAAAAGGGAGGGGAAACCCCTTCCCTTAGACCCCTCCCCAGGACGGTCCCTTGATGTAATGACAAAGATTCCACACTGCTCTATACAATCGCAGGGACGCACAAAAAAGATACAATTAACGCAGGCTTGGTGGGGAGCTGAGCTAGGTGGCATTACGACGTCATCTGTTCTACCCCCCCCCCCATCACCAAACCCTGGCGGCGCCACTGGTTATCTTCGTGAGCGTAATTAGTGGTATGTTAACTAAGTCTTTTGCAGCAAAAGTTGATTTATCTATTCATTCGTCTTGTTTATCAGCCTTGGTTTGGCTGTCGTCTGGAGTGGACGCTAGCTGTTGTCGTAGTAAATGTCTTTAGCACACACTTCAGTCCTTCAGGCAGTGTCTCTCAAGCTCTCTCCAGCCTTATTATGTACCACTACCTTACCGAACTCAACAGCCATATTGTTCTTCACGCTAAAATATTAGAAAGAATATAGACCATCCATCCCACTCTCTCCTTATTGCGGCAGTGATGGGGAAAAATAAACTATTGAAAACGAGATTCCAAGCTCGGTCGGTCATTAAGCAAAATATTGATACATTCCACACCCAGTTTGAATTACACAAATCAAACTTTTACATTATTCATGATTAAATATGAAAAAGTTGTACAAGAAAGCTTTCAGTAGTCAACTTGTCATAGGTTTGTTTTCTCAGGAAACCTAAAAGTCTCTTTAACATTTACAGAGGGAAAAAGGACCAAACTAAATGGATTAATACGACGGCTTATTGCTAATCGAATTGCGGACAACTGGGTGTTGTATTATAAAACAGAGGAATTGCTTTAGAGCCAGGAGGTATTAACTGCGAGATAAGGAGAGGTCGCATTCCAGGTAAAGAGTCGTCTCATAGTGAAATAACTCTACTTTAAAGCTTCTTTTTCACAATGCTAGAATCCTTTTGTTGCTTTACACGGTTTGCTTTAAGAATGACTGAGAAAGTGTTTCCACACACACCCACACACCCACCCACACACACAAACCGTTTCTTACGTTTGACAAAGATTTTTCGGGTATTCACTTGAACACATGGAGAATAGGCCTATTTTCATATCATGCGATGTGTAATGATTTCTTTTCGTATTTTAAAACTTGAAAATACTTACCATCGACATAGTACGAGACGATGAAGAAAAAGCTTAGAACGAAGGAAGTAATGAAAAAAAATTGTTGTCCTGTTGAAAAAATGAAATTTTAGTTTGTTAGTTACGTAATTTATAAATTTCCAAAGCTTTTTCTCAAGTCAACAGCTTACATTGTCTTAACTGTTTGAAAGTGATGATAGACCTTACCCGAGGACCTGACACTTACTTGCTGGGAAATGTAAACGAAGCCTGACAGCCATTGTCAAATGAGGAACGTCATTCCATTCTTTCATACGTTTTTCTGAAGGTAGAGAAAAAAGGACTAGGAATGTAAACAAGAAAGCCCAAAGACATGGCCGTACGGACCGGGGGTGCTGGGTAACGGCCGCCCCCAAATGTCAGAAATCTCACGAAATAGGGCAGATATTTTATCTCAGTCGGGCAGAAAATTTGGCAGTTAAATTAGATCTGGAGTCGGGCAAATATCACCGCCCTCCCTGAGAAAAACAGTCAACTACGGCAATGCCCAAAGGCTTAGGCATTCCTTGCCGAAAGAAGTGCTTGTTACACTGAGGTTCATCCCTTAAGTTTATACTTCTTGATTATGTCATTTTTACGATGTTCTCACAATTTGGCCCCTGCTGACCTCATATAACCTTTGAATTTCACCAAATATTGAATAACGGAAAATGAAATAAAAGGTGTTTAAGATGGGATTCGAGCCCGGACCGTCTGTGTGAAAAACAGGGCACTAACGCCGTCAAAACAGTGGTTGAACGTATAATATTTCTAACCATGCTATAGTCACAGCATCCTTCCCATACAAAAATCTTCCATAGAATTCTATAGAAACAAATCTATAGAAACTGTATAAGATAGAGAAATTCCTGTGCAAAATCCTGTAGTCCTTCTAAAGGAAAATCCCATAGACCCTTTATAGAATGTTATAGAGTTTCTTTGGAATAACTCTAAACAAACTCTAAAGAAACCCTGTAGAGGTTCTTTAGAAAAGTGGGCCACTTTTCTAAAGAAACACCATAAGTTTCTATAGAGAATGAGTGGGGCTGTACAGAAACTGTATAGAGGTTCTATAGAAACTGTATAGAGGTTCTGTTAAAACCGTACATTCTATAGAAACTGTATGGAAGTTTAAAGATAAATGTCTACAATTACTCTGTGAAAAACAGAAATTGTCCCTTGGATACTATGAACATAATGTGTATACTTTTGGATCCAAGATGCTTTCACTTTTTCAATGCCATCTCGTTTCTCGGCAAGACAGCCAGGGTTGTGTGTTTTTTACGTACGTAGAAACGGGCACGAAGAAACAAAGGAGAACTTAAACCTGACCGGACAAAAACACAACTCCGAACTATTTACAGAATTCTGTACATGCGCTAGCAAACAAAATGTCTGTCATAACTATGTACAAAAACACCTCAAACCCAAGCCAATTACGTAGGACTATTTACAATCTCAATGTTTACAATATTTACAAATTAACTATCACCCGGCCCGCCCGCACTGAAACAAGAGGACCCCAACACCTGCCGAACGTCGACCTTGGCAAACGGACGAAGTCGGCCTCCACCCTCAGCTTAATCTCCGTCCTCACCAACGCCAGGACGACGTCCGCAGGCTTCCCCTCTCCCCTAAACACAATATTACACCGGTCTCTCCACAAGGCCAGCTTTATGGAGGCCGAAACAAAGGTAAGTATCCCGCGAACACTTGTATTGCATGGCGGGGGTGACAGACCATACAAAGCGTAGTCCTGGCTGACCGCCCAGGTGTTACAAAACGTGAGGCGATCAGCCAAGGCTTGAAACCACTCCCAGAGTAGGGCCACAAAGCCACACTGCCAAAACACATGGGGCACACTCTCCCACCTTGTGCATCCAGTGCGGGGGCAAATGCCATCTCCAAGACGCCACCGAAGGCGCTTCAGATTCGTTACAATGGCGTCGTGTGCGATCCGCCACAGAAGGTCACGCCGGCGGTGATCGAGTGACCTGCTGTGGACTACACGCCACACTTCCGGCCCTGAAGCATAGCCGTTGGGTAGGACCTGACCAACCGAGCCATCAAAAATGGCCCGGTACTGGTCCCCCGCACTGGACTGCAAAACGTCCCCTACAGTTGACATAATACGGAGTGTTTCCCTCATCTGACAGTATGCCTTCGTTTGCCTCCAACTGTGAGGTACACTGTTGCTAAACAGGGTAGGAAAGAACCAACGGAATGATAATCCACCCCAATAACGGACAAAGTAGGCAAACGGCATCTGGCTGTCGACGGCACTAAAAACACATTTGGTCAGGAGAAAACGGAGCTTTGAAGGAAAGAGCACAAGGCCCAATCCCCCCTGCCTAGAAACCTGGTACACCACTCTCCTTCTGACCAGCTCCGTTTTCCCTGACCAAAGAAACCTAAACACGGCCCTCTCGAGTCGCACCAGGACACCCTCTGGAGCGGCCAGAACAGTGCCCGGATACCACAAGAGAGGGTAAACGAAACGATTGATAACTGTTACCTTCCCCAACAGACTAATGTAGCGATCGCCGAAGTCCTTCAACCTAGCTTCCACCAGGTCCACTTTCTCATTCCAGGTAAGTGACTCGGGTGAACCGTAATCAAACCATATGCCATTGATTTTTATGGCGTCGTCTACCCATGATGCCGCGAAGGGCAGTTGTTTCGACCGCCACTTACCTAGACGGAGTCCTTTGGTCTTTGTGGGGTTCAGTCTGGCACCTGTCGCTCTTTGAAAGGTTGACAGCGTGCCAGAAAGGGCTCTGAAGGAAGCTAGATCGGAGACTACGCATGTGACATCGTCAGCATACTGGAGGCACTTGACTTCAGCTCCACCGGGTATGTGAAAAGGTCGAAACAAAGGTTCAACTTGGAAGGCTCTTGCAAGGGATTCACTAAACAATACATAGAGTAGAGGTGACAGGGGACACCCCTGCCGTACCCCACGTTGAACTCTGAAGGGATCCGACGGTAGGCCGTTAACGATAACCCAACTATATACACTATTATACAGTAAAGAGGTCCATTTAACAAAAACTGGATTCAAATTAAACTTCTTCAAGATATTAAAGAGGAATCCGTGATCAACCATGTCGAAGGCCTTCTCCTGATCGAGGGAGACAAGCGCACATGGAAGATCACGGTCCATCACATATTCAACTAAGTCCCGCATCAACCAGAGGTTCTGCTGAATACTGTGTCCCCGCACCGCACATGTCTGGAAAGAACCTACAAGATCCGGCATGACCGTGCCTAGCCTGTTACAAAGGGCTTTCGCCAGAATCTTGTAATCTACATTTAACAAGGTAATTGGTCGCTTGTTTTTCGGTTCTAGGGGGTCTCCAGACTTTGGTAACAATGTTATAACGCCTGTGCGCTGCGAGGGACTCAATGAGCCAGCAAGGAAGGCAGAGGCGAATACATCACGGAGATCGTGTCCGACGGTACCCCAGAAGCGTTTGTTAAATTCCACTGGGATACCGTCGGACCCAGGCGCCTTTCCGCCTTTCATCTTCGCGACAGCCTTCCAGAGCTCGTCGACAGTCAGGGGAGAACCAAGTCCATCATTCTGCTCTTTAGAGGGGGTCTTGTCAATATTATCTAATAGGGACCCTTGAAGGTCTACCTCGACATCTGCCCGGGTATAAAGCTGTTCATAGAAGGTCTTAAATACCTCCACGACGTCGAGAGGGTCCTTCTGTACCGTACCGTGGACGTCACGGACTGCTCTTATGCGGCGATCGATGGCATACTTTGTGACGTCCCGGTAGAATTTGATAGTTGGCTTTTCCTCCTCTCCACGCAATGCACGCGAGCACGAACGCGGGCCCCGTGCAATTTCTGATCGAGATACTGTTGGATTGCGTGAAGTGCGGAGGAGTCCCCGTTCCTCTCCCTAGAGCATAGCGAGAGGAACTCCTCCCTTCTTCGACGAGCTCTTGCTACACAGTATTCAACGGTAAACTGTTTGATGCGGGACTTTACGTCATCCCACCACTCTAAATCCGATGAGAAGGCCGGCTTCAATGTTCGCCACCCTTCGTACCTGGCTTTGAACTGTTCGCTGTAGTCTGCCTCCGTTAGAATATCTGTGTTCATTTTCCAGAACCCCCTCCCTGTTGGCCATGACTCTGGAGGCTGAAAGGAGACAGTAACTGCATCATGATCCGAAATTGGACATGTCACAACTTCACAGTCACTCGGTGACAGTGCAGATGGAGAGTACACCCGGTCCAACCTTGAGGCGTCCGTGCCATCAGGGCGATGCCAAGTAAACACGGACAAGCCAGGATGTTGCGCTCTCCAAACGTCAACCATGTCGTGATTCTTTGTGAACATGTCCAATTCCGACATGCCGACACTACAGCCCGAAGATGTACGTATGGACATTCGGTCAAGCTGTGTGTCGGGGACGCAGTTAAAGTCTCCAGCCAGGATACACGGAGCACTGCCAGGAACGAAGGATGGCAGGGTCATGAAAAAGTCCCTTCTGTCTGAAGGCCGATTGGGCGCATACACGTTACACAGGAAAAAATTCCCGCTAGGGTGTCTTATTGTAATGCATACCAACCGGCCCTCATGATCACAATCAACCTTTCCCACCAGAGGAGTCCACCTTGGCGAAACTAAAATAACTGAACCACAAGATGTTGTTGAACCAAAGGAAGCATGTAAACCCCCACCCCACTCAAAGGACCAGGTGTGGACATCGTCCTCATTTGTAATGTGGGTCTCTTGGAGGAAAACGAAGTCCACACCTAGTGATCTGCAGAACTGAAATATCCTTGACCGCTTCCGACTGTCCCTCATGCCGTTAACGTTCAGGGTCAAGAGGGACAGGGGATTAGCCATGATGAAATGAGTGGCTACGTATCCCCCTGGAACTTGATCTTTTTGCTCCTTGGGCTCGGCGTGGGTGCCCCAGTGTGGTGGACTGGCACCTCACCTGAGGCCGACCTCTTCAGATTGGTATCTGAATCTCCCCCCTCACGGAAGTCGATCAGGTCAAACCAGCTCTCCCCTGGTGGGATCTTGGGTGGAGGCTCCGAGACAGGCTCTCCGGCAACTGACATGACAGCATCTGACTCGGAGTCTGAGGAGAGCTGGAGATCACCCTCCACAACTGACACAACAGCCTCCTCGGGTGATGGGGGAGAAGATACTGAAAGGCCTGCCTCAGGGGTCCCAGACTCACAGTGCTCAGATGCAGCATGATCCTGTAGCACCTGGTCTACCACCTCTTGGGTTGAAGGGGACTCAGGATCCTCCACCATATGGGCTGAGTCCGACTGTGAGGCCTCTGGGTCTGCTTGCGGGGGTTCAGGTGCCTGCTCCACATCTGCACCAGCGCGGGCGGAGTATGATGTGGGGCACGCGCCAGAAACATGTCCCTCCTCCTGACAAAGGTTGCACCGCACCTCGTTGGGGCACTCAGCTTTGTCATGCCCCACCTGCAGACATCTGCCGCAACGTCTCCGGGGACATGACTTGGCTTCGTGTCCCTCCTCCGAACACTTGAAGCAGGTGCGGGGCTGTCCAAAGTACCTGATGTGGGCCTTGGAACCCCCAATGAACAGGAAGGAGGGAATGTCCCTCTTCAGTAGCATACGGAACTGCCTCTTTCCGTTGAGAATACCCGCCAGGTCACCTTGGTTGTAAGCTACCCAACGCATATCAGAGACAGTTCCGTACTGTCCTAGAACCCTCGCCACCAGACCCTGTTCCACCTCAAAATTCAGGTACAACACCGTCACCACCACAGAGCGATCATATGGGGTGACAGTGAGGCCCTCCACTCCCTTAAGGGCTGATACCCCCTCAATTCGGGCAGCATCAGACCTGAATTTGAGGTCATATGTATTCCGGGCCGCAAGGGCCTGTAACATCTGTATTTCTTTAACATTAACGCCATTATTTTTCAACAACGTAAAAACTTGCTGGGGTGTAACACTCCCCCTCGACTCAAACTCTAACTTAACGATGCTGCTATCCCGACCTCCGGGCATAGCAGCAAGTGTTTGTGGCGCTAGGCCACGCAACAACGGGAGAAAAAGAAAAAAAACCCTCAGTACTCTTAGCTTAAACGAAATATAGGAAACAGAGGAAAGTCCAACACAAATTACAGTGATAAATTAGACGTGCTTGGAAAGACAAGCACGACCAAGCCCTTGTCTATACGCGACCACACCCGAACGCTATGTCTTCACACACAGTATAGTATTAGTATAGTACAGCACAGCACAGTACTAAAATTCAGCACGAGCAAACGACGAGAGCGAAACGAAAACACGTCTGCTCTCGTCGAAGACCTGAACTGCCAGGGTTTCGAAAGCGAAGTTCGGTGTAATTTTTGAAGACATTGTAGGACAGAAAAATATGACCTATGCTATATGTACCACGTCTTTGACACGTTGGTTATGGTGAAAAATGCTATTACATATTTTTAAAGAAATATAGTTCATACATCTCAATATATTCTTTATCTGTCTTAATAAACTACTAATCTTTTGTGCTAAAACGAATTGCTAAATATCTGATTGGTTTAGACCTGCCCTAAGCATAAATTTACAATTTTTAAGTCAAAATTCTGGCTACGCCCACTTACTCTATACCATAAGTAATGTCAGTGAATAAAGAAGTAATATTTTCAGGAATTTTTACTCAATTTAGAAGAATATTTTGTGTGGGGACCTTTATATCGTTGCAAAGATCAAAGAAAGGGGATTTGAATGCACCTTTTAAATTTTTTAATTAATTAATATGCAAATTAGATGTTCTATAGAACTGTATAGAAATTCTATAGAAACTTTATGAAAGTTCTATAGAAATGGTTCTACAGAGATTGTTCTATGTAGAAACTGAGCTATGGAAACTTCCATAGAAATTCTTTAGAACTCTAAAGGGCCTTTAAATTTCTGTAGAGGACGCTTAACATTTATATAGAAAATCGTTGATTCTATCGAGTTCTAAAGAGCTCTATAGGCATTTCTATAGAATTCTATAGAAAACTTGTATGGGTTTACACGTGTTCACAATAAGTTAGTTCAAATTTCAATTATTACTCTCACAGTTTTGCTTGTGTTAAAATAAATTTTCTTCTCTATTACTTTATCTTTGGAATGGTAAAAAAAATTCAGCCCTGATTTTTCGTTGGTCACGAAACGCCGGACATCATTTGAAGGCTTCGCCCACTGTATATTTAGTTTACGAGACTTTCGTAGTTTCACCTCTGATGACCTCATATGACCTTCGACCTCCAACAAACCCATAGGGTTCCCTGTCTTTTAAAGTAACACTTCCATATACCAAGTGTGAAAGGTATCGATTATCTATGTCTTGAAATATCGTGTTAATCAAGTTTTCCGCTTTCTGACCTCTGATGACCACAAATGACCTTTCAGTTCCACTGAAAGCAATAGGGTTCCCCCTCCTTATATGATAAATTTATATACCAAGTATGAAAGTTGTCCATCATTGCTATCTTAAGATATCGTGTTCACAAGCCGTTTTTAAGAATTTCCATTTGTCACATCCGGTGATCTCAAATAACGTTTGGCCTATACCAAATGCAATATGGTTCATTTTCTGACTATAACGCATCTACATGCCAAGTACGAAAGCAACCATGCTTCCTACTAAGAGATAAAAGGTTTTCGGCTTTTTACATCTGTTGACTTAACATGACCTTTGAACTCATCCAAAAACAAAAGGGATATTTCTTTCAATATTAATAATTCTATGTAAAACAATTCTTTTTTCCAAGTATTAAATTATCCATTACTGCAGCTCTTGAGATATCGTGTTTACAAGCCAAGTGTCATAGGCACCCATACATATACACACACACATTCACTCTCGTGATTGCATAGATTCCTTTCGCCTTCGGCATGGAATAAACAGTGGTATAATTTAAAATGTAGGTATTAAATGATATTTAAATCCTCTCTAAACATTTCGAAAAGGAACACGGGAACAGATATAATGTACCGGTGAGGAATAACATATAATCTTATCAATATGTGGACATTATAGGCCTACCTAGATTCATTGAAAGAGGTATGAGTTTTTTGAGCTCAAGTACCATGGAACAAACAACGTTAAACTACGCAATGGAATTTTGATAGTGTACCTGTTCTAATGAACGGAAACTTTTGTGTTAAGATTTTTGAAAGCAGATAAAGACACTCCCATCAACATGACCTAACGGTTAAGAGCAAAAAGCAAGAAGTGTGTGTGTGTGTGGGGGGGGGGGGGTAATCCCGGCATTGGTAGTCGAAACACCATCGATTTCAGGGCAAAACTGTCAATTTTCAGACCAAAAATCAGTTCATAATTTCATGATTGTTTGCCAGTGAGGAGCCCGGGAACACCACTTTCCTTCACTTTGGAACCCTGGTGTACACTCCCCTTTTGTGATCTGTTTACCGGACATCCGATGAGTTTAAAGATAGCCAAATGCTTCAATCTAATAATTATAATTCTTCAAAAGCTCAGGGCTTCTGGGAGGGGCATCCCCGGTACTGCCACCGGGCGTTGCCCTTGAACCCTTCCAGGGTCCCCTACGGTAGGCCGCTGGACACCACGACTTCATGGGAGCAAGGGTGACGCCAGCGAGGGGGCTGGGGAGCCATGGCCCTCCGTCGGGGAAGGCTGGTCCCCCGTCGGAAAAAATTTCCAGTTTCGTCGGGGAGCCGGACGATAAAATAGGAAGTCTCAACGGCCTTCAGTCTGCCCGACGATCTGCTTGATTTTGCTCATAAGAAGGGCAGATTCTTCAATAAAGACCCCAAATTTTCCAATTTTCCTTACAAAAACCCAAATTTTTCCCTTTTCTTCCATAAAAATCCAAATTTTTCAAATTTTCTTCAATAAAACTCCCAAATTTTCAATGTTTTGTAAAAAAGATTAAAAACTTTTCTGCGCGCTGCCAAAAATTTTGCATTTTTAGTCCTTTTGGCCTTTGTCGGGGCTTCAGGCTGCTGCCCCCCGTCGAGGAGCTTGCCCCCCTGTCAGGCAAATCCTGGAACCACCCCTGCATGTAAGCTCTTTTCTGCGGCTGCCTGGCGCGCTTTGGTATTCTGGTCGGCTTTGCCCCCTCCACCCACACACACTTTCAGACATCAAATCCCGCCCCTGACTACAGCAAAGTTTGGTAATTGTTTTAAGGGACATGACTTTTTCAGGATGTACGTGCGAATGTCATTTTTTAAAACACCTGCACTCTTAAAATATGTTTACTGCGAGTGACATCTCGCGCTGAGTTGACTTAAAGCATAGCATGCCCGACTTAAACCAATTGGTTAGAAACTGAGCCGTTAAACCTCATCTAACTCTAACTCAAAAGTGAAAACATGCAAACCATACGCATGCATTTACCTGTCAGCAAGGACGGCCATTTTTGTTGCACATTAGGGAGGGGCTAGGGGTTGAAAACCTAAAAATGATACATATGTGTATTTCGGCATATACGTTTATGCGTACATACATCAACATGTACACGTATACGCATATATGTATAACATGTATATGGAAAACTAAATGTTTGGCTTTATGTAATACTTGCAGCGAAATGTGGTCTTAAGTGGCGTCGAAGGGGCACAAACCTTCCCTTTTTCTAGCAGTGGGTGTGTTTTCAGAAATCAATAACAACCAAACTTTTAGCAGTTAACATCTAACACACAATTGATTTAAGTGGTTGACAGAGAGGATAAAAGACCGGAAATAAAAGAAGGTTCTAGCAAGGGCACGAGAAAGCTACACATGCCCGCGTAGGGTGCAGAAGCGCCTGCTAAAGAAAAACGACATTCTACGATGGGATCTACTAGTACATGCCCATTAAGGGTGAAGACGTTTCAATTTTTAGCTCAGCTGAAAGCTTTCAGCTGAGCTATTGCTGTCGTGCACGGCAAAACTTCTACGTCACGGCAAACGTCTGTCACCATAACATTTGCGTTTAAGTGCCTGACATTTCGCTGTTTTCGTTAGATTTGGCTGAAATTCAGTAGTATTAGCAAAAGTGATATCTGTATGCTGGGACTCTTTTCGATTAATTTGGCCGCTATTTGACCTCGGGAGGAGGCTTTGTTTGAAAACGTAAAATTCCCTACTTGTCTTTTAGTTTTGCACCAATATTGATAATATGTTTCATATAGATAGTTCAATTTGTGCTGAACAAAAGTTAAATTTTTTTCGTTTCTGCAATCATTTAAGGCATGAAAACATCACTTTTTGAAACAAATTCTGGCGAAATCCCGATGTTCGGGAATACGTCGAGAATCCCAGTTGTTATCATTTGAGAGACTGTGCAACGAAACGAAGTACAAACGTATACTGAACATATATAAATGTACAGGACGTCTCGTGCTTAATCGTGTGGAAGTGTTTACGCAAAGTGCAGTGTATTGACTTTTGAATACCGTACGTGGGCTACCCCACTATGTCAGACTATGTTTGCTCAGCTCTTTGCTTTCCAAACCAGGGATATGACATGAATAAGGAATATACCGTACAGCCTACTATGGAGGCGTTACGTCATGAACATGTGGTGCTGATCTCATTCAGGCGTTTTAATAATAGACTAGCTAAATTGGTTGGATCATGGTTAGGCCTACTCGAAAAGAAATACCGGACGTTTGAAAGTTATGCAAGTTCTTGCGAATATGTGGCCTTGTGCGAAACATAGGCTAGTGGTATAAGCTAGGCGGCAGAAACAAGTATTCAACTTAGCCTGATGTCTGAATGGTTTTAGGAGTTTGGCTTAAAGTTTAAAGAGAATATATCCAGTCGCCTCAAGTTTCAAGTTATTTGTAAACATTACCTTAATCTTTCAAATTTTCTTGTATCTCCTTTACAAACATTCTTCTTAACATTTCTGGACAAAAAATATTTAGTATGAAAGGTAAACAAATGACTTATCCTCCTTAATAGCAAATTAGTTTATATTGTCGCATGAAGGAAAGAAGCTACTCGTGAATTGGGATACCGGCTCGGGGTACACTATTTCAAGTTACTAGGGTGAATGTTGTCTAGGAAATGTCGTACGAGGAAAGAGGAACCCACCCCTTTCTTTTAAACAAAGAACATAGCACGTTGATTGAAAATACAAAGCTTCATATGGTTTAAGCTTAACGGTTGTGCTAACATTCCAAAAACAATTTTCGGTTTGAAAAGGAAAACGTGCTTTTTGAAGGCGTGTGCCATAAGTGAGTCTCGGAGCCTGCAGGAATTGTGCAGCTCAGGCTTCTAGTCAAGCGGGCCAAGGGGGCGAATCCCTCTTTGAAATTTGTTCGCCCCCTAGCAAGTTTTCAAGTTGCCATTGGCTTAATGGCATTTGTATACATTTGGCCCCCTTAAAAATTTGTTAGCCCCTGGAAGCCATTTCGCCCCCATTCAGTACTTTGTCAGGCTACAAGCCTGGTGCAGTCACATGGGCGTCGACACGTGCAGGAATTACCGCCCCAGTCTTGTTCTCCGTTGCCGAAAGCCCCACCAAGTTGTTAAGGGGAAGCCATGGGGGATGACATTTCAATAGCCTTAGACTAGTATAAGTGTGCATATTTTCCCAACGCTCTCTACGAACCGTAGTTACCCTCCGGCCTGTTGCGACACATTCACGGGTCCTAAAAGCGATCGACGATTTATATACCTGGTAGATCCCAATCATAAAAATGTTATGCAGTAAAATAATTTTGTAGGGGAAAACGGGACTAAAGAGTACTCAGAATTCGAGGCTCGTAAAGAATTTAATTTAGAAATTATTCCTTTATATTGAGCAATTGAGCAGTTTTGGTTTTTCCAAATCATAGTGGCAACACTCATTTGAACTTCTGTCCCTGGACAAGTTCAAGGAATATCTCTGGGGCAAAATATCGCTTTTAAGACCTTTAACCATTTGTAAAATTTCTTTATCGGAAGTTACTATCTGGGTCTAATTATGGAAAACAAATGAGGTCCACAAAGCAGCACACTCATAAACATTCATTATTTGTATACTAACATCTGTGCAGTATATAAAGTTGACTTTGTGTACCAGATTTAGTCTTTCAGAGACTTCAGGAGTTCAATACATATTTCATTGCATTTATATTTATCTCTTTGTTTTCTAACGTACGTATGATCAACATCAGTTACAGACCCATCCAAAATATTGACTGCAGACTTTTAGGTCAACAGGAAAAGCTGAGCTTCGGCAACATTGTTGCGCTTGTTTCTTTTTGTTTTTTTTTTTTGTCGACATCCGAATGAAATTTTCCAATAAGGCTGTTTTACATCAGCAATTAGCCGGGGGAGTACGTTGAAAGTACAGTTTTAAAGTCACCAAGAATGCAGTTGGGTTGGGGTAATGGAGATGGACAGCAAAATAAAGGTCTTCCTTGATGATCCTGCTGCAATTTTGCTGACTTTCAGTAACAAGAGTTGCAGTTTTATCAACTGTTTTGGAAGTAAGTAATTTTTCTAGCTACGAAAAGAAGAGACAGTATGAATCGGACAATCTGACGAGGCCATGCAAGGAGTCTTAATATCTAACTTTTCCTTTTTAACACCGTTATAATGATCTAGCCCGCCCCTCCCCCTTCCGTCAAACATCCCCTGAAGATAGCTGAGTGTAAAAGGACGCCTTGGAAAATACATCTTGAAATGATTCGGTAACACCAAAAGAATGGTAAACACGGGGACATGTAAATAGTATGTTAATATCAAGATATCCATACAAAATTCCAAACAAAGGGCTATTTATCTGGAAAAACATTCATCTAAAAACTTCCTATTAAAAATAATTGAAGAAAATATTCTCAACAGGGGAATGAACCGAAATGACGGTCAAAAATTTCACTTCATTTTGGGAACGGATATGCGTCACACTTTAGCAAGTCGAATTAATTTTGAATCACATATAGTGTAATATTTTACAAAATTTCTGCTCGTGCCCCTATGGATTAATTTGTTTTAGGGCGCTTGGGCAGCTGAGTGCTCACTGCGTTGTATTGGGACATACAAATGAAGTGCGTTAAATTTAAAAACAATATTTAACTGTATATAGATGTTGCCTGTGGGGCGTCTAAGAGTGTCTAAGTAATCATAAGATATGTATGTGGCGAAGCGAGCAGAAAACTTTGCTTTTCATGGTCAGTTAAGCTATACATTACGGTCTCAGACAAAGAACTGAGACGGACGAAAAGCATTCCGTCCTCCCCCTCCCCTCAACCGAATTGCTAGTGAATATGTCTTATGCCTACACTTACGTATCTGTAAAAAAAATCTGGGTTTTGTAAAATGCTAAAGGTACTCTGTCCCTCCTTAACAAGTTTAGAAGATATCACAGACGTTGACCAGCTCTACGGGAGGATTGCACAAAGGTATTTCGTTCCCAACCAAATTATAGAGGGCAGCCGCGCCGCCAGGATTTGATAATTGGGGGGGGGCACCACAGATGACGTTGTAATGGCACCTCAGTTAACCCCCATTTCCTCGTAAATTGTACCTTTTTATGCGCCCCTGCGATTGTATACAGCAGTGTGGAATCCTTTTTGTCACTACATAAAGGTGCCGTCCTGGGGAGGGGGCTAAGGGGAGGAGGTGTCTCACTCCCCTTTAAGAAATGTTTGTTAATTTAAGGTTGCTTAGATGTAAAGTGGTGCTATCTTTGGGGTATTTTTGGAATTGATCATATATGGCTAGGAAATATCCATAATTTAGTGAATTCTAATTTTTGGTAAGGTGAAAGAGGAGAATGAGCGTCCCTGCGGTTGCATATACAGCAGTGTGGGATCCTCCCTTTGTCATTACATAAAGGTACCGTCCTGGGGAGGGGGTATACCCCTATCCTTTGAGAAATTTTTGTTAACTAAAGATTGCTTAGATGCAAAATGGTGCTATCTTTGGGATATTTTTGGAACTGATCATATATGGCTGGAAAATATCCATCATGCAGTAAATTCTAATTTTTGGTTATGTGAAAGAGGAGAGTATGTTTTCTAAGAAAAGGGTATGTTGTAAACAAACCTTCTAAAGCCCCCCTTTGGCTACATTAATACCTTCTATTTGGGGAAAGTTTTTACGTAAATAAACGTGTGTAGAGTCCACAGAAACGTTCTTGGACTATTACGGAAATTTGTCTTTGCTTCATTTTGCATTATAAAAGGGTATCTAAGGCTGGCGGACACCGGTATAGGGCCTCCTGGGAGCTCTGGATTAATTATTCAAAACGGCGCATTGATATGATGCTTATAACCTAACATCCAAATGATACTATAGTGTATAATACCGAAAACTTTACAAATATCGTATTTTTACTAAGTTTGAACCAAAATCCAGACGAACAGCTTCCAGCAATGGGGAATGGGAGGGAGAGTATAGGTGCAGGGAGGTGATAGGTATAGTAAAGGGGGTTGAGGACTAACAAGCGCGTTTCAGAATGCTTTTTCGTCGTAAGTGTATTAACAATCATTATCTATACCGGTAATGGCTGCGCGCGAAGCGCTCGGTTAAAAGATTTGGATGTATAAAGGCAAATATGTACTTTCAACCTTCCACATCATGCTACAAATTAGATTGAAAACTCCCATAGGCTCCTACAGAGGTTGGAGATGTACTTCTGGGATTCGGAAAAGTGTTGTAGTCAGAATAGTTGCATGTATTATAACCTTAAATAATGGTCATGGGATGGAGTGGAAACCGTGACGATTGCTCGCGAAGCGCGCCGAAATTTTTCATTAAATAAGATTACCATGACAAAACCTGCAGTTATGCTCTGCATCAAGACTTTCAGTTCCCCAACAAAACTTATATGCCAATCACAAGCCACTTTTTACCTAAGAATTCGCAACCAGCTTTCAACATTTGTTGCTATGCTTCTGCGGGAGTTGCTACCGGAAATTATTGATAATAAAAACAATACTAAGGTGAAATTTGAAGCGCTCGGAGGGCGCGAAAATTTTGATAGTTTGTGGAGGATTTACAATAATTCTGATAGTTTGAGAACCATTTGTGATAGAAAATGGTTATAATAGATCCATCATTCGGTCGAAAACACACCTCACCCTACCCCCCTCACAGAAATGTATAGCTTAAACGCTTTTTGGAATCATTTTAAAATTTTCAAAAAAATCTGAAATCGATGGGGGGGGGGGGCACGCCCCCATACCTTCCGTGCCAGCGCCACTGATCGATGGGATTTAAATGTGTATATAACGAATGTCTTGTTAATCACGGAACATACTGCACCCACTTGTAAGTGTCCGCGCGAAGCACACCCAAATAATCGTTTATGACTTTTGAGTCATCAGAAAGTCTAATAGTCACACAAATATTAGCAAATGGTCGTTGACCAAATATTTGGGAACGAAAGGTGGTCAGCCCCTAGCAAATTATTGCGGGGCTTTTCCCGTGCCCCTCGTGATCACAGTAGCCAGGTTTTTGGTATGAGAGGCAAAGTCGACTCATCGTCCCCATTCTCGACTGCAGTCCTGAGGAAGGGGAATAAGGGGATGGGTATGGGAGGAGGGGTGTCCCCCTCCCCTTTTGAGATTTTTTTGCTGTCTCGAAGGGCTTAGATGCTTAGATGCAAAATGCTGTACCTCAGTGCAAATGGGTTGATGCACTGACAAATGATGGTACAATACTTATGCGAAATTAAGTTTACAGCCTTTTTCTCCTTCTCTATGTACAATGTGTCATTTTGATCCATTTAAGCAATTCCAAACTTCAATAAAGTGGCATCCAAAGTAAAGTCCAGTGCAGTTATTTCTCAGGTTTTGCATTTTCCCCTTATTGACTTTCATTTTAATCATTCCAAGGAAGTTGTGCATTGTGTATGATCCTGATGAAAGCAAGTTGTATGAAACCACTTTTTTGCATATTGGTAATTAAGCTGATTAACGTTAGTCTCACATTTATATCATTTAGTTATGTCTATATGATGAATTGCCAAGCGACTGAAATATTCACCAGAAGATATTACTGGCTTATCAGAAATTGGATTGGAGTACCAGCATGTAACACTGTGATGATGAATTTGTATCCAGATGCAGAGGGTAGGGAGGGTCAGCTGCAATGATGACCGGAAGAAATTGTTAGTCTATAACCCTAAAAAGAGCTCTTAGTACCATTTGGCTAATAGAAAAATTGACTCAGCAATATGATTTTGTAAACATCATAATCCTGTGGTTCATAGCTTTGCAAAAGATATGCACCATTTGGAATCTGAACGACGTTACATATCCAAGAAATTATACTCTTAGGGTAGAAGGGGGTGGGAAGGAAGAAGGCCATCGATTCCCTTTGACAACATGTGACCCATTTTGTGACAAACCTCAGTTCAGAACCTTGGCAAAGATAGCCCAATTATGAGTAAATTGCCATACATTGCACAAAGTTGTCAAGGGAGGGGTCCCCCGCCCATTGTTTTCGAATGGCGGAACAAGTCGAGCTCCTAGGCTATTTGAAAAACCCTTGCATGAGATATCATAGGCATAGGAATTAAGCTGCTCTCAGTTGTATGGAGGCTTTGGGTAGCCATCCTGGGGGAGTTCAGTCTCCTCTCCCCTCCCAGAAATTTGTGTATATGGTCTGTAGCTGCAATATGGTGCAGCATGTACAAAATTTAAGGAAAATTACTGAGTTGGCCTACTTTGAACATTATTTCAGAGGGGAAAAATACATGTGTTTTTAATCTTTGAACATAGGGGAAGGGGTGAAGACTAATTAAGAGCACACGTACATGACTTCCAGTGCATATGGGGGGGGGGGGGCTTTAGTAATCTAGCATCCTCCCATGGCTTCTGTACTCCTATGCCTAGTGTCAGCATTCGTAGCTGCTAGGTAAGCACGTCAGGTGCTGCTTAGAAGATTTTCACTCCTTTCTTTTAGACGATTGTACACTGTGTTTTCCATTGTGCTTGCACTGTTTCTGATGGTCCTTTCCTGGAAAGGTTACTTGCGCTCGCGGCAGTCTAAATCATTAAGCACTGGAGCCGAGCTGAGTAGTGGCGTGACACCCATGATTGGCGTACAAAATGTGTAATTCTTTTCGATTTGAGCATCCCTCCTCTCACCATCTCCCACTATGGCCCCTCCCAACCATAGCTCACCACCATGCCCCGCTGGCGGCGCCGCCACCGGCGAGGTGCTCACACCGGAGTATTAACCGTACTTTTGGCATCATACTTTTACTCTACCTGGAATATACCTCGGACGAGTTCGCCCGAAAAGTTAACATTTTTGCCATGAAATCGCATATAAGCACGGCTGCACTCTTCATCACTTAATTGTGACCTCGTTACCCTCGTAAACCTTGTGTAATGCACCACTCCGTTCAAAACCCACGATTGAAAGCTGAAAGCCACAGATAAAATTGTCCCAACTGGATGTGAAAGCTCCACTTAATATGAATATTGAACGAGTTGTAACGTTCTGCAGTCGTAATACTCATTAATATGAAGCGATTGCCAAATGGTTCTAGTTTATCACTTCCTAAAAACGATGCAGTTGCTGTCTGACCTTAGCAACTTTTCTCCAGACTGCCAGAAGCATTGCAGAAATGACATCCCCAAATTGCACCGGGTCGTAGGCTAAAAATTTTTTGACTGAATTTTGGGAAGTACATTTGACGTGAACAGGAAATATATAGGATATATTCACTGGTGTAACTGTTCGGTTGACTTATGACAACTTATATGGTGGCAGATGAGTTTCCTTTGCGTCCAGTTGTAATATTTAGAACCATATACATCGAATGTTTACCAGGGTAGTTTGTGACTGTCTCTAGAAGTTCATCAGTGCTGAATTTAGACTTAGGGCTAAGTCTTTGACTAGATAATTGCTATTGGTTTAAATTCGTGTCCTAACCGTTAAAGTGGGTATTTCGTTATGCTGTAAGTGTAAGTACGCCTTCTAGCTGAATTTCAATTAGGGTTCCCTAGAAGAAGGTGCCATGTCCTTGCTCCTAGCTATAGCAGTCATTTTTAGTCGTATCTCGGTCCATCTCGTATTTTGCACCGTAACGTTGTAACTGTTCTGTATAATGTGTAGGCGACCTGTATAACGAAGAACAGGACATCATCGTGCAAGCACTGTGTCAGTCTATGTGAACGACTGCGCTCTGTTTCGATGTCTATACTTTCTGACAAGTCTACGCGAAATTCAGTGTTAGGATAAGGTGGGGTGAAGTTAGGCATAGGCGTAGGAGCCCAAGTTGATGTGGGGGGGGGGGGCTGGAACGACTTGCCCGAAAAATAAAAAAAAAAATTTCCGCGCGCTCCACCCACGTTCGACATGTTAATGTACATATCATATGGGCATTCATCGTTTATCACACCGCATGCCAATAACATACAATAATTTTGCCTTGTTTCTACCTTCTTTATTGGTTTTAATTTTGATGGAAGTCGTTGATCCCCGGGGTCTAAGGGTGCAGCCCCCGCCTCCTACGCCTATGAAGTTAGGGTTAGGTTAGAGCAGGGGTGGGGAACCTCCGGCCCTCGGGCAGTATGCGGCCCTCGAGACCATTTCATCCGGCCCGTGAGGCAATTCATAAATGTTAATTCAGAATCACTTGAAAAGTAATTGATAATAATCTTTTAGTCCACTTTACCTACCGTTTATCCTACTTAGGCTATTTTACGCGTGTTTCACGAAAGTCTTCTAAGAAACACTAACAGTAGACCTATATGAGTAAAACCCTTGTAGGCACAATGGCTACATGCCAACCGTTTCGTAAGATTTAAACCAGGTGCAGAATCCTTGAACGTCTGGAGGTTGCGGAAGCTAGGCTATACAACATTGTGCCGACTTGCATAACCACACAGATCTTTCTATTAAGGTGCGTTCACACCAAAATCGAAATCTGCTGCGTTCTGGGGCGCGGGAGCCGCAAAGCAAATCACTTTGTACTTGTTTCTATGGACCCGTTCACACCAAAATCGCGTTTCAAAAAGCGTTTTGCGGGAAACGCGGCGGGTCCCGCATCGATCGATCTCAGACTGATTCAAAGCGGGAATCGAGCGATTTTTGTTCGGAGAACAATGGTAGCTCGCCTTACAATAGGGTTCTTAGCACACAGGTGTTTGGAGTTTTACTGTGCAGATTGCAGAGCATGATGCCTGAGAAGTACAGTATGTTGGAGAGTTAAATGTTTGAGAGTCGAAGCTGAAAGAAAATTCCGAATTTTTTGTGGCAAAATTAGTTCTAATTAGGAACGCAATGGCTTTTAGGCATTACATATAAAGTGAAATAGCCAAAATAGCCAGATCAGTCAATCTTGATTTGTTAGGTTAGGCTAGTGCTAAGTATTATCTCTATTCCCATACTGTATGATTTGCTGTATGTTTTTGCAGGGTGGCTTTTTGGAGGGAAAATCAAATAATTTTCATTTATGCAGGACGGAATGAGTCTCACCCTAAAGTTTCGGCCCATGGGCCGATGGGTAAGGATCTAGAGGCAAATACAGGGGCTAAGGGTAGAAGCTTGAAGAAGCTATGGGTATTCACAAAATTGCGAGCATTAGGATGAAGTATTTCAGTATCTTAAAATGGCCATGGAAAGTTAAATAGGCCTATGCAACAAACAACCCCCCCCCAACACCACCACCATTTCCCCCTCTTTTTTTTACAAATGCCAACTTTGGATTGTTAATGATGTAAGATCGAGCTTCTTGGACTTATAAAATTGGGGTGATTTCATTAAACTTTGAAATAAATATTTTGTCCAAAGAGAAGAAAGGCGTATACAGTAACAATTATCTTAGTACTGTCGAAGATTGTGTCAGGCTGAAGCGCGACGAAAAAGAAGCACACTTAAAAAAATGCTTAAGGTGTTATCTCATTTTTCATTACAAATAGTATCCATGTCATCTCCATGTCGTCGCATAATGCCTGAGAACAATGTTGGAGAGTTAAATTTTTCAGAGTCGAAGCTGGAAGAAAATTCCGAACTTTTTGTGACAAAATTAGTTCTAATTAGGAACGCAATGGTTTTTAGGCATTACATATAAGTGAAATAGCCAAACAAATCTTGATTTGTTAGGTTAGGCTAGTGCAAAGTAATATCTCTGTTCCTACACTGTCTGATTAATTGTATGTTTTTGCAGGGTAGCTTTTTGGAGGGAAAATCAAATAATTTTCATTTATGCAGGACGGAATGAGTCTCACCCTAAGGTTTCCCTCCATGGGCTGTGATTCAATGACATTGATGGGTACGGATCAAGAGGCAAATACAGGGGCTAAGGGTAGAAGCTTGAAGAAGCTATGGGGTATTCACAAAATTGCGAGCATTAGAAGGAAGTATTTCAGTATCTTAAAATGGCTTTAAATAGTTAAATAGCTAGGCCTATAGAACAAACGACCCCCACCCGCCACCATTCCCCCTTTTTTTTACAAATGCCAACTTTGGATTGTTAATGATGTTAAATCGAGCCTCTTGGACGTACAAAATTGGGGTTTTTTCATTAAACTTTGACATAAATATTGTACTTAAGTTGTCCAAAGAGAAGAAAGGCGTATACAGTAAAAATTATATAAGTACTGTGGAAGATTGTGTCACGCCGATGCGCGACGAAAAAGAATCACACTTTAAAAACTGCTTAAGGTGTTATCTCATTCTTCTTTAAAAATAAAAATGTCGTCTCCTTCCCTTCCCATTTCACTAAACAGTTGTTGATTTGTGAATTTTGTTTACCAAAACATAGTTTACATTCCCTTTTTTAATTATTGATGTATTTTTGGCCCTTGCATGTAAAAAAGAGCCAGCAAATGTCCCACATCATCTTCGGAGAAGGCTATTTTACAAGTGACTATCAAAAGCCCGCTGCGGGAACCGTCGCGTTTTCCCGCTGCAGTGTGAACCCTCTGTTTTGCGGGAAACGCCGCGTTTCCCGCCGCGGGAATCGCGCGTTTTTGGTGTGAACGCACCTTAATTACAGTACGACGCCCAGTGGGCATTGCATCTATTCCAGTACCTTCGGGAAGGGGGTAGAACTGCCCCCCGAAGAGTGAAATAGATGTTATAAAGGGGACAATTTTGAAATGTAAATTGAGGGGAAAATAAAGTTGGTTTAAAAATTTGTATTTTTTCGGTGCGCTTCGGGCGCACTTATTTGCTTATTCATCATTACTTCATGCATAAAAAGACAAAATGGTCATACTGTGATACTTTTGGAACAAGTTTCATAAAGAGTTAAGATTGATCTTAAGTTTGATTTCAGTAGCACGATTGCATGATAGATCAAACATTAACAACACATTACAAACATTAATCTCAAGTCTTTCTGAAACAGGAACCTGGTCTGTGTAACCTTACTAGTGTTGGACTGAATATATGTACTCATTATCGGTATCGGCCGATATTCCCCATTATCGTCCAGTATCGGCATCGGTAAAATTTACCTGAAATGCCTATATCACCTAACCGCTATATAATGTCCTGTATGTAATGAAAATGGGACACTATCTGAGTACGTTTTAATGCAAGGTCCAATATTTTACCTTATCAAGATAAAACGACACTTAGTTGTGATGCCCCCTGACCAATGGTTAGTATACAGAATGCTTATTTCCCAAATATCGGCATCGGATCGGTATCGCCCGATATTGAGAACTAAAATGTCGGTATCGGTAATATCGGCTACTTGCAATATCGGTACAACACTAAACCTTACATATTCTTCGTCATTTACAGATAGTGGATGAACATTCCGCTGCCTACAAATTTGTACAAATTCAAGAGCTTCTGGGGCTTCGCTCCAGCTCTTGCCTGGACTTTTCCCCTATACCTTACCAGGGCCTTCACCCTATGGGAATGCTTGTTGCGCCCTTTCTGTGTGCGGCCCGCGAGTGGATTATGTTTGTTAAAACTGCCCGTCAGAGGAGAAAGGTTCCCCACCCTTGGGCTAGAGTGAGAATATTAGGGTTACCTACCATGTGTCAGAGTGAACGAGACGTCGGAACATAGAGATCTAACCCTGTCTTTGTATACGTCTTAACTTAACTATATGGTAGCCTAAGAAAATTAATTTTCTCCCTTTAGCGGATACAAGTAGGGTAACATATGGTTGTGGGTGGGAATGATCATGTCAAATGTAGGTCTTTGATCTATGATTTTTTTTTTTTGCATTTTATATATTTTATTAATATGGAGAAATCTCCGTCTGGCATGGGAACGGCACGTGGGCCTATTGTACGTTTACAGTGTAACTGCTGGCCATGTCATAATTATAACATGGGCGGCTCTATTTGGCGGGCAAAATCGAGTCCGTATTCAGAGAGGTACAGCCCCCCCCCCACCCACAATGCAATGGGTCCGGGTAGTACAGTGGGAGTATGGTTATTGCAGTATTGTGTATTTCAGTGATGCCCCATATGGTTTTCAAAAGCTCTTCAAAAACCATATCAGGCTGTCAGTATAATGAGCTGACTATCTGTAAAAATGACTACAACCATATCAGCCAATTGCCACTCCGTAATGTACAAGGCAGGGGGAACAAGAAAGAACTTGATTTATTTCTATAAATTGAGCTTAAAGTTTAAATATTTTGGTGTTTCTTTCATTGTGTCAAAATAGGTTTCAACTTTGTCAAGAAACCATAATGTGTTGGTTTATCGGATTGTTTTCTTAATATAACGAAAATCGTAAGCATGGAGACACTTGAAAACGAAGTAATGATAACACTATTTTGGATCTCGAAACCGTAGTCTTTTCCGTAAGATTTTTAAAGGGGACTCCTAACTCAGAACGACAGTCTATCCTACAAATAACCCACTAGTCAGAGGTCTCACTACAGTTTTGATGGACTGTTTGGTGTGTTCATTTTTTTATACCAACTGAAACGGTATACTTTAAAAGAGGGGTAGAGCCTTTTGCTTACAACGGGTCATAATTATGACGGTCATAAGATCGCTCGTGGGCCTGTGACGCCGTCATTTAGGACGAGAGAAGGGAAGCCTCTCCTATGAGAAACATAATGGTTTTAAGAGACATTTCAGCAAATATATTTCTTAGTACTCTTAGTGCCAACTGATGATGGCTCCCTCATTAGACAGTGTGACATTTTAAATTATTTTTCTTTATTACAAACTCCACCCCCCCCCCCCCATTTGAGGAATTGCAGCCTGAAAACCAATTGAAATCACAAAGACTAAATAATATTACTTCACCTGGTCAGTGGTCGAATGACCCAGTAAACCTAGGTGGACGTTCGCGCTTGAAATTATCACTTAATACACACTTGACAATTACGGAGAAATTTTGCAATACACAGCTTTATGAACAGGGCCGTAGCTAGGGTCATATGTTTGGGGGATGAAGGTTCCCAATTCCGACTGGATGGATGTTCTTTCTAACTGAATGGTGGCGCGTAAATTGCACCATTTTTATGCGCCCTGCGTTTATATACAGCAGTGGGAATCCTTCCTTTGTCACTACATAAAGGTGCCGTCCTGGGGGAGGGGTCTAAGGAGAGGGATTCTCCATCCCCTTTGAGAAATTTTTGTTAATTTAAGGTTGCTTAGATGCAAAATGGTGCTTTCTTTTTGATATTTTTGGAGCTGATCATACATGGCTAGAAAATGTCTATGATTAAAATGAATTCTAATTTTTCCGACTGGCTGTTTTTTTTTTTTTCAAATGAGTGGCGGCCCGTAAATTGCACCTTCGTTTTTTACGCAATGCGTTTGTATACAGCAGTGGGGAACCTTCCTTTGTCATTACATAAAGGTGCCGTCCTGGGGAGGGGGCACCCCCTTCCCTTTGAAAAATTTTTCTTAAGTTAAGGTTGCTTACATGCAAAATGATGCTATCTTTGGGTTACTTTTGGAACTGATCGTATACAGTATGGCTGGAAAATGTCCATAATTTAGTGAATTCTGAGATTTGGTTAGGTGGAAGCAGAGAGTATGTTGTCTAAGAGAAGAATACGTTGTCAACAAACCTCCTGAAGCCCCCTTTTGACGACTTTACTGCCTTCTATTCGGGCATCTAAGGCTGGCATATTTCTGTATAAGGCCTCCTGGAAGCTCTGGATCAACTTTAGAAAATGGGGGCAATGACATAATACTTATTACCTGACATCTAAATAAGTATAGAGTATGAAGCCAATCACTTTAAATCTATCGTATTTTTACTAATTTTGAACCAGAATCCAGACGAACAACTTCTAACAATGTGGAATAAGCGTGGGGGAGAGTATAGGCGCAGAAAGGTGATATTAGACCTCCCAGACAGGTATAGCAAAAGGAATGTAGGACCGACAAGCGCGTTTCAGAATGTACACCTAGTTTATGCTACAAAAGTTCACTGGTACGTTTTGTGCTTATAATGTTCATAAGTGATACAACGTGGATTGTGAGGATTGTGCGTGAAGCGAGCAGAAATTTGGGGGTATAGTTGAATGCCAAAATGAAAAACCTGCATGCAGGCTCAGCCAGGGGTGGTGCTTTGATTTGTCGACATGGGGGCGAAGCGCCCTGACTGGGGCGCCAGCTACTCGAAGTCCCGACAGATGCAATGGGTTGCCGAACTCGAAATATTAGGCGCGCGAAAAATTTGGGGTTATATTGAAAAAAGATTTCACATGTTTGTTTTCATTAAGGAAAGCTGAAAAAATTTGGGTTTTATTGAAGAGTCTGGGTAAAACCATGAAATTTGTTGGGGCGACTGCATGGTCGTCGTCGGGGTTACATTCTTCATCTTACCCATTAAGACTCCCTACGAAACTGAAAAATCTTTTTCTTACAAAATAAGCTTGTCACGATGGAGAAGAAAGAAGACGCTGAAGAAAGAATCTTCCAAAAGTTAGGAAAAAGAAGAAAGAACTTCGCAAGGATACATTTTCGTGTTTCTCTAGAATCACGCCTACACGGAATAACAATATTTGTGGAAACGTTGAATAAATCCAGTGTGTTTGAAACGGGCGTTACCACTTCATAGAACTATAGATGAAAGCGCTCCTAGTGCGCGAAAATTTTTTGAAGTTGTAGGAAGAATCGTTACAGAACTTAATGGCTACGGGCCTGATAAATAGACATTTGGAATATATTCTGAGAATATCTATGTCTTCAACAATATTAGCCTATATAAAATTTTGCCCAGTTTTGTGGGGTTTGGAAAAATTTGGCGGGCTTAAGGCCCCTAGCCCCCCTAGAACTGTGCATGGTATAATTACCTTAATAATGTTCATGAGGTTGATTGCAAATCTTGACGCATGCGCACGAAGCGCGCCAAAATTTTCATGAAATAAGATTTCCATGACAAAACCTGCATTCAGAATCTGCATCGAGATACTTTCAATTGCCCGACAAACCAACATGCCACTCAAAAGTCAGTTTTTTACCTGGGAATTCGTAAACCGCTTTCAACTTCTGCTGTTTTGCTTCTCCGAAAGTTTCTATCGGAAGATATTGATAATAAGATCAATACTGAGGTAAGGTTTGAAGCGCGCGGAGCGCGCGAAAATTTCGATAATTTAAGAAGAATATGCGATAAAAGGACTGCAGTTTAATTCGATTTTACGTGAGGAAAATAACGTTTGGTATTATTCTCACGTGATCTAGCTGGAAAATATATACAAAGTTGTCATAGGCTCAGTCCGAAAAATGTCCTAGACTGAGATATCAGAAATTCCAACTGGTATTTCAGATTTTCCGACTATCGTCGCTCTGACGAACTATGGGGGTGAGACACCCCCACATCCCCGGTCGCGACGGCCCTGTTTATGAATAATATTTCACATTTGATTAGGTCCAAATCTAGAAATACGTTTACTTAAACCATCTCGAATTACATTTTTTTAAGATTGAAGACCTGTTTGGCAAACCATTGGGGGATCTTTGCTCACCCCCGCCCGTACCCCTGGGGCGAATCGCTAATGTCTTGTACTAACATGACAGCTCTGCACGTAGATATTTTAACAATCCACACCAGAAAGACTACAGTTTTGACTGTATTATTTTACTAGTCCTTGGTGACTGAGCTGCATGAAGCTAGCTTCATGTTTGAAGATAAGGCAGACTTTACTGTAAACAATATCACAAAACTTGAGTTTTCAATTCTTACAACAATACAATACGATGGGACAATTTATAAGAGCTAATTAATTGGCCTACTTACATTTGAAAAGGATTTCTTTGCTTCTTTTCTGGACGTCGTGGCTGTATTACGCAATGGTGTTTTGAATCCGCTTTCTGCTTTGTCGAAGCGTCGAAGACACTCATTTCTGTGTTTTGCTTCCGTACAATTGGTACATACGTATTACATTCAGACATAGGCATATCCGCTTGTCATGTCCCTCCCGGTATTTGTATGTACCTTATTGACGTAATGTAATACTGATATCATGGTTAAGGTCGTCATTGGAAGTTAAGTGCGTTAGGTTTGCGATTGAGGATGCATGCAAAGGGTTTCAGGGAAGAATAGGCAGCAATCTGACCGCCGTTTTCATTTTTGTCATCTAACAATCCAGTCAGCGTTTTTAAACATTTTATGTACGGCGATCAACGGGACCCTCCGTCTAAGAGTAGGTTGTGTTGTAAGAAGGAAAAACTAAAAGGAAAATATCCCTGCGTAGCAAGTACGGCGTCTCAAACATATATCATGAATGAAAGTCAGTAGGTCACAACTATACATGATTTAAACCATCATGGCAAATTAGTGAGTATGCAGAAGAGATAGATATAATTTCGGGAAGAGGGGTCAATGATAAATGTATACTTGATTACATGGGTATTTACAGAAATGCTGTGGGAATATGATTACGGTGGGGGGGGGGGCGTTGGACTTCATCAGCCAGTTAAAAATTCTAGACTTGACAATTTTATTGTGATGTGAATTGAACTACAACCTATTTGTTTTACGGTGCAGGCCTACCCAACCAAAGTCACAGGAAGTGTGATTTGCAGTGATTTTCTTTTAAAATTTGTTCAAATATTGCAGCAATTGAACCTAAGAATACCATCATCCCTTAGTCCCGTTCCCCATGACGGCGGTCCGAAACAGCGTTAAGCGCCCCCCCCCCCCCCCCCCGTTGAGAACAGCCTCCTACACCTATCAAACCCATCTCATCATATTGCAAGCATGAGCAAGGGTTAGCCTGGTTTGGGCTGAAAAAGAGATGACAGAGTTCACGTAAATTGAAGGGCCTATTTTTATTCAAAAAGCCTTTTGCCAATTGAGTAGCACTGAAAATGTCCATCCTACGATGATTTGTCTACGCACCCTATATCATTTAACTATTCCAAAATACCTGTAGACGAATAGGTCCTTTTGTTCACTTACCGTCCTAATTCGTACATAATTGAGTGCGTGTTACGACTCACCTTATTAACAGTGATTTACAATGTTTGAGATAATGTTGAAGGAGCGCTCTCCCTCAACATTCAGCTCAAACATTCTGAATGACTCTCAGTACCTAAGAATTTACAGAAATTTTCTAAACTATTTTAGTTAAAGAACTGTCGGGGCGACTAGTCGCCGTCAGGGACTGCATACTTTATGGTAAATTTCCGAATTTTTCATTTTCCAGCGCCGGGGGGGGGGGGGGGAATCCCCCCCCCTGTAGCTACGCCACTGCTTCTGTTATGTTATTGTAGAGTTTCTTTCCTTCCCACCGAGTGAGAGACTTACAGTTAGATCGAGGTGTGGTAACAGTTTTCTAGTTAGATGTTTGTTTAGCATTGCAATGTTTCCAACAATCTAAATGTTTCTGTAAAAACGTTCTTGTAAGAAAAATAGTTCAGATGGCCACGCCTTAAAGCTATGTCGGGTGAGACTGTGACATTATATTTGAAGAGGTAGCTAAAGGCAAACAATTCCTTTGTATCTTATTTCCCAGTATCTACCATAAAATAGGACTTTTCATTTTAAGTATTCTTTTTCAGCTTATTTTTTTCTTTTCTAGAGTTGCAAAAATTTTTTTTCATAAAAAAACCAAACCAAAACACAAACAAGCATATCTCTTTAAGGGACGGAAGAAAATTGGTTAAACAGTAAAGTCCTAATATATGGCAAATTTCAAAATTGTAACTTTACCATACTGAACCCTACACTCATTGTGTAAGTACTAAAAATAAAACACGAAAATAGCTTTCAAATGGTAGTATTTGTGTGTGTTTGTGCGTGTGTGTGTGTGGAGAGAGGGGGAGGGAGTCGCAGATGCAATTCTCCGAAATTCGGGTTAAACTTTATATTCAACTTTTTAAAAAGTTGGACCTAAATCGTGGTGCTGACAACAAAGAAAATCCCTTTTCCTGTGTCTTTACACTTCCCCTAAACATTGTGAAAAGTCTAGAGCATCAGTTTCTTCAATCCACACGATGTTTTTAAAATATCTTTAAGGAAGGTTTATGGAATTCTGTCCGACACAGACCATATTTTTACAATAATCGTGGAACCTAACCTCTCCACCCAGGGCAAAACTGATACCCTTTCAGCTTCCTTACAAACCGTGTTACAAGACGACCCGTCAGGAACACCGGATTGAATCCATCGACGAGCGAATGGAAAGTTCCAGAGAATTCAACTTCAACGCAGCCTTTCTAGAACTGTCTAGAAGTGAGAACTGTTTACGTTATGTCCCAATTACAACTACTGTGTGTTCTAGAAGTTTCTATTAAGGAACGTTCTCGTAATTGCTGGACTGTGTACACTAGAAGTTTCTGTTAAATTCTGGAGAGTTCTCGAATAAAAGCCTAGCATATAAAAGGCAGTTCAACAACTATTATCGGAGAGAGACATTGAGAGATACCCCAATACTTCATCGAGAGATACCATCGAGTCCAGACGTTACTCTGCTGTCCGTTTATTGACCGAATCATATGAGGCCAGCCACTGACAATTCACACTTGTGACAAATTGGCCTTACGACGTTTCTACGCTGTGTATTGGAGATTGTTATCATCCATCATCGCCTAGCCCTGTCGTTATTCGCTCGTGGAACCAGTTCCTACGCTACAGCACGCTGCAGGTCTACTACTTTACCATCGTCAACGTGCATGCACTACCAGCCCTTGGACCAGACCAGGCAAATATTAAGTAAAGGATTGTGAGTAAGTCTAATTAATTATTGTAAATTTAAGTAAGATAAGGAGATTGTAAATAATCATTAAGTTGTTGAATTTTAATCTCGTTCTTCTGTGATCTTTCGCTGTTATTGGTTTGACTTGCGACCACAAGCCGTAACAGAATTGGTGGCCTAACATCCGGGAACGAAAAGTACTAGAAAATTCGAGAAATTCTGTTGTAAATCGTAAACAACTTCAAAATGCCATTCAACTTAGATAAATTCGTGGCTAGTCCCTCAGTCGAGGAACTAGATTCATTAAAGAAGTCTGAGATTGTAAAGGTCGCAAAACATTATGGCATTGAATTTCAGCCTTTAATGCGGAAAGACGAGATTAAAAGATATGTTCTAGAATATCTTGTGGATGAAGGTGTCCTGCCTAGCACAGTATTGGAAACAGCTATCACTGTGCCAACTGACAACACATTTGAATTGAAAAGGCTTGAAATAGAAATGCAAAAGGAAAAAGAGGAAAGAGAAATGCAAATGCAAAAGGAAAAAGAGGAAAGAGAAATGCAAATGCAAAAGGAAAAAGAGGAAAGAGAAATGCAAATGCAAAAGGAAAAAGAGGAAAGAGAAATGCAAATGCAAATGCAAAGGGAAAAAGAGGCAAGAGAACATGAATTTAGGTTGAAGCAACTAGAGTTAGGGGTCATAAAAGCCTCAGACCCTAAAATAGGCTTGGATACTGGGGGATTCGATGTTTCTAAGCACGTAAAATTTGTCCCCAAATTTCAGGAGGATAATGTGGAGAAATTCTTCAACCATTTCGAAAAGCTGGGTGAGCAACTAAAGTGGCCAAGAGATAAATGGTCCATACTCATCCAGAGTAATTTCACAGGCAAGGCTCAAGAAGTGTATTCCGCTCTGTCAATAGAGGACAGTATGGATTATGATAAGGTTAAAAAGGCCATATTACAAGCCTATGAATTGGTGCCCGAAGCTTATCGCCAAAAATTCAGAAAGTATCGTAAGGCGGATACACAAACATATGTAGAGTTTGCTTATCAAAAAGAAAGGCATTTCGATAGATGGTGTGCTTCCAAAAAGGTCTCCACATTTGACACTTTAAGACAACTGATGCTAGTCGAGGAATTCAAACGGTGTGTGAATGATGACATTAAGACTCACCTTGAGGAAAATAAGGCTGACAAATTGAAGGAAGTTGCAAATTTGGCTGATCAGTATGCACTTACCCATAAGTTTGGTAAAGTGGGTCAGACTCAAAACAAGGGTCAGTTTAATAGGCCAAATAAGAAATATGGCAACAGTAGTAACAGTAGTGGCACAACAAGTAACAGTGGGTCTCAGTCTGGTTCTATCTCTCCAACAAATTCTGGTAAAAAACAACCAGATTCAAGTCGTCAAAAGAACGACCAGGTCAGCTCAAACAAAGCTGCCTTTAAAGACATAACTTGTGGTTTCTGTCACAAAAAGGGCCACACAATGGCAAATTGCTTCACATTGGCAAAATTAAAGGAGACTGAAACAGCTTCTAATGCCTTAGCCAATGCAGAGAATTCTTCTGAGGTAGTCGTGACTTTACGGCCTAATTCTAAAGACCAAATTAAGGAAGAATACCTTCCATTCGTGTCTGAGGGGTTTATTTCCCTAGATGGGAATTCAGCTCATCCACCCGTCAAAATTAAAATTTTGCGTGACACAGGCGCAACTCAGTCGTTGCTTCTTGATGGAGTTTTGCCATTATCGGACTCTACTTCCACAGGGGCAAATGTACTAATTCAGGGGGTTGAGTGTGGATTTATTTCTGTCCCTCTCCACAAAATTAATTTGAAGTCAGATTTAGTTTCTGGGTCAGTCATAGTAGGGGTCAGACCTACTCTACCTGTAAAGGGGGTATCTCTGTTGCTAGGCAATGACCTAGCTGGTGGAAAGGTAGTAGCCAATGCAATTTTGACAGATAAACCATGTGATTATAACAACACAGAGCAATTAGAAAAGGAATTTCCAAATTTATTCCCTGCCTGTGCTGTCACTAGAGCTATGTCACAAAAGCTTGCCGTGGATGATAATCTTAAACATCCACCCTCCAAAAGTGAGGATACAGTTCCCAAAAGTGGAACAAGTAGAGGATCACGTAAGGATGATAATCTTAAACATCCACTCTCTAAAAATGAGGGTATGATTTCTGAAAATAAGGATGATAAACTTAATCATCCGCCCTCTAAAATTGAGGAATTAGTTCCTAAAAATGGAACAACACTCCCAAAAGAGGAGTCAGAGTCTGAAAAAGATTCTAGTAAAAATATTCATGGAAGTGAAGATTCTTGGTATGATCTCAGCCAATCTTTTATGACTAATCTTAATGATAGTCAGGATTGTGAGTCTCCTGGCCCCACACATAGTGAGGGGGTAGAACAGGAAAAATCAAAAATGTCTGACACACTCCACAGAGACCAGTTGTCAGTCCAACAACACCATGATGAAGAGCGTCAGCCCTTAATGGCTGGTGCACTTCACTGAGGATGAATCGAAAAGACGTCCCAGTCTGTTTTTATTTTAAAAACAATATTTTGATGCGTAAATGGCGACCACCTAATGCACTATTAGATGAAGAGTGGAGAATTTACCATCAAATTGTGGTACCTAGGACCTATAGAAGGGAAATACTGAGTATTGCTCATGAAATGCCATTTGCAGGGCCCCTAGGAGTCAATAAGACTTACCACAGAATTCTAAATCACTTTTATTGGCCAAAACTTAAAAGTGATGTGGCCAAATTTTGTAAGACCTGTCACTCATGTCAAATGGTTGGGAAGCCGAATCAGAATATTCCGGCTGCACCCTTAAAGCCAATTCCTGCTTTTGAAGAGCCGTTTTTAGTAGAGTCATCATTGATTGTGTAGGTCCCTACCTAAGAGTAGGGCAGGGCGTCAGTATATATTAAACCATTATGTGTGCTTCTACAAGGTTTCCAGAGGCAATACCTCTGAGAAATATTAAGGCTCGGACAGTCTTACAAGCTTTACTTAAATTTTTCACATTGTTTGGGTTGCCGAAAGAGATCCAAATCAGATCAAGGGGTCTAATTTCATGTCAACTGTATTTCAACAGATGTTGTATGAGTTAGGCATAGACCAAATTAAGTCTTCGGCTTATCATCCTAAAAGCCAAGGGGCTTTAGAAAGGTTTCACCAAACATTGAAGAATATGTTAAAGACATATTGTCATGATAATGAGAGAGATTGGGATGAAGGCATTCCATTTGTAATGTTTGCTGCCAGGGAATCTATACAAGAGTCACTTGGGTTCAGTCCATTTGAACTTGTCTTTGGACACACAGTTCGTGGACCATTGAAATTGTTGAAGGAGAAGTGGTTATCAGATCCAGGTGAAGACATACATCTACTTGATTATGTATCCCGCTTTAAAGATCGTCCTTAATGGAGATGCCCCACCCCCCCCCCCCCCCACCCCCCCCAATCCCCCCCCACCCCTCCCCACCCCCCACCTCCCCCCCCCAGCCCGCCACTCCCCACCCACCCCCCCCACCCCCCGCCTCCGGCCCCCCCCCCCCCCCCACCCCCCCCCACCCCCCCCCCCCCCCGCCCCCCCCCCCCCCCACCCGCCGTCCCGCCCCCCCCCCCCCACCCCCCGCCCCCCCCCCCCCCCCCCACCCCCCCCCCCCCCCACCCCCCCCCCCCCCCCCCCCCCCCCCCAACCCCCACCACCCCCACCCCCCCCCCCCCCCACCCCCCCCCCCCCCCACCCCCCCCCCCCCCCACCCCCCCCCCCCCCCACCCCCCCCCCCCCACACCCCCCCCCCCCCCCACCCCCCCCCCCCACCACCTTCCCCGCCTCGTCCCCCCAACCCCCCACACCCCCCCCCCCACCCACCCCCCCCCCCCCCCCCCCCCCCCCCACACCCCGACCCCCCCCCCCCCCCCACCCCACCCACCCCCCACACCCCCCCCCCCCCCCAGTAACAGTAGGCAGTAGCAGTAGTAGTAGTAGTAGTAGTAGTAGTAGTAGTAGTAGTAGTAGTAGTAGTACAAACTGTAGTCTGTCTGTAGTAGTAGTAGTCAGTAGTAGTTAGTAGAAAATAGTAGTCCTCCTGTTCAAGTGGTTTTGCAATGCAACACGGTGTTATAATCTTGCTTTTAGGGTTTCAGTCTAGGTTTTCAGCTTTTACAACTGGCAGGAGTAGGCACCACTCACACGCGACATGTCTCTCTTTATAAATAAAACAGCAGTCGGAAGATTATCGGATAGGTATTATTAGATCCAAATTCGGTAATCAGGTTTGCGTCCAAAACGAGACGCAGTCTTTTTCACTTTGACGGAAAGATTTTTGAAAAGTCTTAGACAGGGAGTGAGTAGACCTAGAATGCCACTCCGCGAGGTGCTCAGTCGGCAGCCATCCGTCGAAAGGAAGCCGACATACAGTGTGCACTAAATGGACATGCAGAGTCTTTGCATTGAAATGTTAAACCACAACTTCACTTTGAGATCTAACTTTGAACACGCGGAGCAGGTATGTGGGCGACCTACTAATCTGCTTCGATTTGAAAATGTGGGGTTGATTCCCTACATATTTATTAATATATGTCTGATGGCTTCGTTAGAGAATGGGCACCGGGCCGTTGGTGTTATCACCGCCTGTAGCCAGACGACACTACAGGAGGGGGGAGGTAGCATTCCCAGGAGGCAAATTATATTTTTAAGAGGCACTGGGACGAGGTATGACTTAAATGCATTTGAAAGCAATGGTACAATTTTTATCTTCTCCCGGGGCAGTTTTTAGTACCAAACCTCTGTATTGTAGTTGTACAGTTGGGATAGTGTCTCCCTATGGGATCGTAGATTGCCAACGCCAGAACACTGTGCCTTCATTATTCCCTGCAAAACATAATTGACAGACTGGATTAAAACTATAAGCAAAGTCTCAAATAGATAAACATACACAAAAGGTATAGGACAAATTGACCTTTCATCTAAAACATTTTGCCGCTCTTTATTTTCATAAGTCCTACCCTCTGTCAGGTATTAATCCGTGTTTATGGAAATAAAAAGGGCGACCCGTCTGATTTGATGAGAGAATCATGTTAGTATAAACCTCGTCCTAATCGGCTTACCTAAGGAACCAGAAGATAAACGGGGACCCACACATGTTTCTCGTTATGATTCCCCCCCCCTTCTGCGATAAACGGTATATAAAAGATGTAAAAAATTTGCATTTGAAACATTTACAGCAGATGGTTCAAAGTATAGGAAGAAGATAAAGGACATGAGTGGATCGTTTATGCAATGTTCAACCTCTCTCTGTTTCTGCTCCAATGTACTCCCTCCTTTATTGTATGAACGATCTTTTTTAACGAAGGGCCATGAAATATAATTAGATGTCCGCCAAACCAAGCACAACCCGGTACCGTCCCCCGAACTGCAGTAGCAGAAGCTTTGCGTGAAAAAGTTAGGAGGATACCAGGATCCTCAAGTGGAACATCAATATAGGAGCGCCTCGGAAAAGGTGGGGTGTTATGCTCTTAAACCTTTTCCGGGAATTTCTCCATGACTGTATGGTAGAGTTTCTCTAGAATCGGCTTTGCGTGGAGTTGAAGTAATAGCAGTTTGCATATAGTGAAATCATACATGGTCTACCTAGGGTAGTGATTATAGACATTTCATAAATAAATAGGTGATGAGGTGTGGGGGTGGGGGGGGGGGGAAGGGCTGGTAAATAAAAAAACAATCAAAAGATGCTGCGCTCGAAAATGAAAAATAGAAAGGTAGAACTTTAATCCTGGTGTTAAAAACTTTAATGTTAATATTTCGTACAGGGGCCCCATGCCTGACCTTAATTCCTTTACTAAGTCACTAACGGTTTGCAGATCATGGGCAAAAAATCGTTCGCTTGGGCGTACGTTGTTCCGTCGAATGAGGTTCATAAAGTAAGATCTGCTTTTGACAATAAGGGTCTAGTATGTTTGGTGAGTGCGGTACATACTGGAAGTACTTGAGGTCAAACGCAATAAACTTCGGTATACAATGTCTAGGTAAGGAATCTTCACTTCGCGCTCCCTGTTTTTCAATGAAACACACATGATTCCGTCTCTGCCTATCATGCTGGACTAAAAAGCAAAGTTGTGGGGGGGGGGAAAAAACAAAAACGTCGGTACTGGGCACTAAACAGACATTTCCTAGTGGACTGGGGTCTGTTAATTGAAGCATGGGTTATTACGGTTAACTAGACCCTCAGTCTATAGACATCCAGTGAGCTATGATCCGACAAGGAAATCTATCTGCATTACATTCCACGTGAACCTGGTCATGCAAAGAATGTTTTCATTCTGCGTATATTATATTCCGGCTATTGTAGGTCGTGATATTCGATAGTAGTATTCCCCCGTTAACTTACATTGTTTTTTAATTGGTTACGTAAGACTGCATGGGCAACGCTTGAGTTGCCAGTGGCTCACCAAGGGGGTAGGAATAACTGTCCTCCCCTACTTTTCCCCCAGCTCGTTTCTATGCAAAGGTCAAAATTTTTACAGCGGTAATGAGTAAATGCACCAAATTTTTGCCCCAAAGAAAGAAATCTACCCCAGTTTCTTGTCACCTTCTACTTTTAAAATGCTCGCCACTGTTGACATGATGTGTTTCCCTTAAGAAGTTATATAGAAGGGTGGTGACGAAATATATCGTATCTTCAATGATTTTAATTTTAAAACGTTCAACAATACTTTTTAACAAACTACCATTCAAAAAAAGACTGCATAATAGTTGTGTCAATAGTAATTTGTTAGGACCATGATAACAATTACATATGCATATACTTAACCCACCGATGTATTGTCGGGGAGCATATAATGTCCAAATAAGTGTGGACCTATTTAAAACCCAACACCAGTAACGTGTTAACATAAACTGGGACTTTCTCCCTGCATTCAGGTACATTGACATCTCATCTCTTTGCGGGTTTACCTACACCGCTTGCCTTGTTTCCTTACAGCATCGACAACTTTTCTTGAAGTTTCATTTGGTGACTGTGTAAGTTAATTATCACGTCCAAAAGCAACTGGGGGGGGGGTGGGGGACATGATTTATTCTAAACCAGTCATCCAAGGGTTTGTCAAGTGTTTTAGGCGGGTATTAACCTTTAAAACGGATCGTACCAGCCAGCTGGTCAGAACTATTAATTGCTTTGTTATGGGATCTACATTTTGGGCTCCTCTCAAACTTCCCCGGCCATGCAGTCATCACCAGACCCTTAAAAAGCACTAGACCGCCTCTTGAGAAGCTAGATCTCGATGATTTTGTTAACAAATTCCTGCAGAGATTTCATAACAAATCGTCTTCTGTGTGGAAACCTAGTGTTTTGTTGTATTTTTGCACAGAAAACTGCTCGAAACATACATTCAGTACCCCTCTGTTTTCCAGACCAATGTAAAAATACCTACCGCCCCATCACCTGAATTTACTCGATTTTGTAGATTAAAGGCGTTGGTCTGTTTTTCTATTATATGATGCTAATAGATCATTCATTTTTCTGATGGAGAAGGAGGGGGGAGGGGGATTTGCGTGATTTGTCAGTTTGAGATATTACGTCTGATATCAGTTTAACCATTAGAGAGATAACGCAAAGGAAAGCTAGTAACGCATTTTTCGTAAGTTGCGTGAGAAAAGAAGACTGAATTTAAGTCTTATCTTTTTAAGCACTTTCTGTGCTTATAAACAATAATAACTTGATAACATATGCTGTATTTCAAATGGTGTAGTATTAACACTCCTTAGGTTGGAGACTAAAAAAATGGAAATAGCGGACAAGCAGTATCTCTGACGTTTTCGTGAGGCTGATTTCGACCGTTTGCCTTTGAGTTAAAGCGCACTACAAGACTCGAGTTTTCAAGGCAATATATCTTACACTGTTAGCCGTCGCTGACTTACATTCGGGCAAAGTCCAAAGAATCATTTGGAGAGTCTCATGGCGTTACATAAATTTTGTTTTTAGAATTTTCGGCTTGGTATCAGTCCACAGTGGACCCCCTACGTAGTTCTGATAGAATAGTTAGCTTAATTTTAAAATAGGAGGGTGACATGTGTGTATGTTAGAAGCTCTTTATCAATCAACCAGGCTAAAGTAAATGCCAAGTAGAGAATGAATTTTGTATGGTATACCATAAATGTTACACTCGTGTTAAATACCACCAGTGTGCTTTACTCAACGCAGACCAATACAACAAATACCGTGGTATATATCTTTATGCATATCATATCCGCTTTCTTCCACCCCGCCCTCACACTTGTTTCCAGAAACCCGTCAATAGGTAAGCTATATCAAGTTACAGTTCGCCTGATTCTGTCAAAGCGAGAACGCCAGAAAACAATCTCTTATTTTAAATATAAATTCTTCAGGAAAATACCCCAGATTAATCAAACATAGCATTTTGAACATAAATTTCTAATGCCCGCTAGCAAGCCCACATCCCCGGCGCCGTTTGAGCATCTGCTCTAGTTTATATCACCACACAATCCCGCACCCACGCTTCTGAGAAATTGATGACAATCCTGAACAAATAGGTTTGTCTAAAAGTTTTCAGTTCATCCACCATATCAAGGTATCGATCGTCATAGGTAGATTGCCATGCATACGAGTTTAAACACAATTACAAAGGAACACATCCTTGGTACATGACTCATTGGTTGTATGGTGTAAGTAACATAATGTGACATACATAGTTCCCAAACTGACAAAATGTATAAACTCCCCAAGCTAGTCACTACTGATGTTATGTACATTGAGTAAATCATATTTACAGAAAATGATTACGGGACAAAACATGAAGGTAGTATAGCCAGGCTACTAGATTCACTTATTTATTGAGCAGCAAAATCATTTGAAAAAAAAGAAACGAAAGGGAACATATTCGTTTGTGGAAAATCGTGGTGGGAGGAGGGGTAAGGTTGAAGCATCATGTAGGTGGCTTGGTTAGGAAATCTCGTTTCCTCTTGGTTCTCATGACAGCACTATGTGTGGATAAATAAACTGAAAAGGGACTGTTAAAACGATCGTTGCCAGGACTTTCAGGGCAAGACGGTTAAAGTGGTCAAACGAGCGACATACCCCATACCCTTATCCTGACCCCGCGCAGGCGATCAGATCCGGATCTAGTGTAAATGCACCATTAGACATATCCCCACAGTTTTAAATTCAGTTGGTGACTGTACTTTCCTTGGCATTCATTCATACAATAATAGCACCACTCTGGTTGGTAATGATGACTTGGGTAGTCAGTTGTGTTTAGGTTCACAGTCACACTCTTTTAACATTGCCTCAAGCAATTGAAACTCAGTGCAGGCTACTTTGGCTCTGTCTTTTAAGTGTTCTACTACAAGACAATTGTTTGTGTGTAAATTAGAGGCGGGACTGGAAGTTAGGTTAGTTGGAAGAATTGGTACTGTATGGGGTGAGCTTAGAGGGCCTTTAAAACAATCATTGAAAATAGATAAACTTATAGGCCTTGATAACCTTCATAGCAGGTGTCAAATATGTACTCCTCTTTTGACGTACAGCCTCTAACGAGTATTACGAGTGCAGACAGTATAGGTGCTGGAGTGTACATTTCAGCCGAGCAGGCAAAGTCTTTGACAGGATACGAAAACAGACTACAAACGATGAACAAACAATATCACACATGTCTCAATATTAGCTGATTACTCTGTCACACTGGCTATATAGGATATGCTGCACGTACTGGTTTTTGGAGAGAATCAGACAAAAGAAGCATTTCAGCTTCTTTTCAAGAAGGGCGTCATCCTGTTGTAAAACTGTTTATTTGAAATTATATGTTATAGGTGATAAGTTGTTAGAGGCTATATACATAAATGAATGTACAGAATTATACTGGGCGACCCATGTTCTTTGATTAATAGTTTTATTTGAATAGTGGACAGCAACAGCATATTGAAATAGAGTAAATCCATTTAACTTTCCAATTGCACCTTCATTGTCAATTTGTAAAAAGTTTGAATGAGGGCGTTTTCAAGCATGGCGGTGGTGGCATGACCGGCAAATTTCGTTCCCCCTGTGTCGTAATGACAACACCTTGTGTGGATAATATTCATTTCAAAACAACCATCGAAATGATCATGGCCAACACTATTTGATACTTGCTTTGTCACTATGGAAACTTTGTATCTACTTGCTTTGCATGTGATCTACTTCGGGAGCCTGTCAAATTGCTTCAGACAGTAAAATTGACAGATATGAGATCTATCTGTGTACAGGGTGGATTTTCAAATGGAATATATTTACTACACCTATAGTTACTGGACCCCCTTAACTTTGCCGGAAGGTCTAAGATTCAAATCCTGGATGGGTCATACCAAAGACTTTAAAAATGGAACCTACTGCCATTGTGCTTGGTGCTCAGCATAAGCAATGGTGCAGGGAAAACAAGCCAGTGAGCCACAACTGGAAAAAAGGCCCTAGCCGGCTCGACTTAAACCAATTGGTTAGAAACTGAGCCGAAAAACCTCATCTAACTAACTGACTGACCGACCGACCGACCGACCGACTGAATGACTAACTAACTAACTAACTCACTAACTCACTCACTAACTAACTAACTCACTCACTCACTCACTCACTCACTCACTCACTCACTCACTCACTCACTCACTCACTCACTCACTCACTCACTCACTCACTCACTCACTAACTAACCTTTAACTTTCTTCGGTAATAAAATTTATATCAGTAAATTAATGTATTCAACGTTTTGTAGCAAGTAGTCTTAATTGATCATTATGGTAAAGATACTGTTATGTGACTAGCTGCTGATATTATAACCCTAGCTGCACAGGCTACTCTTAACTGAAAGCTATCAATTTCGTAAACAGTAGCAACCGAAAAGGTGATGCGAACATAGCTATGGTCTCACTATGTGATATGTACATGTTACGTATGAAATCGTTTTACTATTTATAATGTATTAAACCACTATCGAAGTGACATAGTCCTACCTACCTGAGGCAATGAATGCAGTGCCCACTGCGTACCTTGCTGCAACAGATAGTTATACACGTAATCCTGTATAATGCTTTGTAACCTGCCACGCAGAGCTTCCATTACCACCATAAATACAAGAATTCTGCACCTAAGCTTTGTCTTACGAAACAGTGGGCGTGTTGAATTGTGCATAGGGTTTTCAATTGGTGAATATGCTAATAGCATTGCACAAAAGTTCTACGTGCAATATGCAGGAAGTAGTACAAGCAGGACAAACATTAGGCACCTTTGACTAAAACATTAACAATTACTTTTCAAGTGATTCTGAACGAATTTCCTTGTGGTCCTGATAAACTGGTCTCGAGGCCGTATGTGGCTCTCTTGCCGGAGCTCCCCCACCCCTACCTTAAAGTGTTGTTACCTGTTGACTAACATTCATCACGGTACCAGCAGAGTTCCACTGTCTACATATCTCCGTAGGACACATAAATGCATGATGACTGAAATGTTTCAACCGATCAGCGTCAGGGCCATCGGAGGACGGCCGGCAAACCACCGGACATAACCCTGATGTGCCGCCGAAGTGGCTCTTCGTCAACGAGCCTATTACTGGGGTGTAGGGCTGGTACAATGTAACGCTACATAAGATAATGTACAGTGTTAGGCTATTAATGTACCACAGCTAAGACGAGATGGAGGGGGGGGGGGGCAATATGAAGCAGATAGACTAAGTATAGTAATCGGGTTGCCGTTCCCCTGCTGGATTTCGGAAAGGCGTGTTCTTATTCAAGAGTAAGTTTATCAGTTTTTCACCTCAAACTTGCTTTCAAATTTAGAATTCATTTCAATTAAATTGCACTGTAAATGCATTAGTCTTTGGCTTCTTCCAGGGAGTTTTTTTTTTAATTCTCTAGAAATCCCAAGAAATCCCAATAAAGATTACAAAGTACAAAGCACCACGATGTATTTTTCATCATGTTAACAAATAAGAAAAATTCTAATGAAGAAAGTAGCCGCATCGCCGTATAATAGTGCGCCCTGAAGATAAGGTTTGCTTCTATGTAAATGTAAAGGTAAAAACCAATATGGCAGGCTGACAGACAGAATGAAATCAACGTTATCTGTAGCATTTGCGGGCTGTAGTTTTATGCCTAGTAGGCCTATATACAAAATTTACCATTAAACATGTCCCGTATGGAGGATTTTCCAAGGGTTTGTTCGAATCGACCCACTTCACGTGACCTCATGCTTTGCTTACGCAGCCAGGTGGACACTTGTAGGTTATTTAGTACACATTTCACTTAACAGTGCTCATGCACTTCATCGTGCCGACAAGGTTTGTATGTAAAAGGCTCACCTGTCTGCAGAGTATCACCGCCTGACTTCAACTGATCGGTTACTTTGGATACACATGTATATCTGTGTCGCGGCTTATTTCGCCAACGTGGTTGCTTTTGCGTTACAATTAGAGAGAAATTGGGCGTAGGTGAAATGGGTATAGGATGTGGTTGCTTGGTCTCATGGGCCCACTTCCATGCCGTGGGGATAACCACCTTTAAAATTTCGTGTAAAATACATATTTGACATGAGCACGACTGCGTGAGCGAGTATTGAGAGAGCAACTGTAAAGGCAGTGAGCGAAAGGGACGTAGTAATAACCAAGTGGTCTAAAATTTAAGTGAATATTTCAGTAAAGGCTACCGTCTCTTTCCAAATGAGTTAATTTTCACCATTGCCGATAATGGGTGCAAACAAACGGTCGTGAGGAATTATTTTGTGAAAAGAATTTTGTCCTTTACCTTTGAACATCATGCTACGAACACTTTATTTTCTCTTAAAATTTCGTAAGAGGGCGGCACTTTGAATGAATAGTGTCCTACATCGCTTATTATTTTGAAATAGAGAACGCTATTTGGTTAATACTATCGGTTGAATCCACTTACAGCGCCCTGCTTAGATAAAGATTCTGTTACAAACACCTTATATCAAAGCAAATAAAGATCTCGAAGCAGCAGTTCACAACAAACGTAAAGTTGAATTTCAAGTATGAATACCATGCACGCAATAAGCGAATTTGATAACTCGTCTGCACATGCGCACTTCCTTCAAAATGTCGGGATAAATAAAACACGCCCATACTTACCTCACGTCTTCCAAAATTTGTATTAACTCGAGAAGTACTCTAATGTTCTTTTTTAACCCATTGCAAATATAAGGAGGGTTCTTACGTGAGGTTTTGTGCCGTGGTCTGCATTTTAAATGCCTCTTCGGTGTACGATTTGTGTTAAAATGTACCCTAAAGTAGGATAAAGACGCCTGTTTTAGTGCAGTTAGGCTGGCTACACTTAGATGGAGGCTTCAATGGCATAATTATGTACATACTGCAAAACAACTGGAGACGCACAAAAAGAGAGGAACGCAGTACACTGTGCTGAGCGTGTATCCCACATACCCGGCAACACATTATCAAACTTGCTTATTTGTTTCTCTCTACGGAAATGTATGGCTGCCTAAAATATTGCTAAGCAGGCTGAGTATACAGCCAATATTAAACCGTGTTCCGAGTCATTTCCCACACAACACTCAGAAAAGTGATGTTCTTGCAGCTATGGCGCCCTGCGAAAGTCACGTGTTAATTTGAGCTGAAAAGCCTTTAAATTCGACAACCTCACACACTGAAGACAGGTATTTTCGAGAAGCTTTCTTGCAAATATGAAGTAAAAAAAGATGAGGCAGAGGTCATTGATTCATTTTTCATGAAGTTAACTGTTCTACACTTTTCCCATACATACCGCAGTCTCTTTAGCAAGATACTTGAAAATATCCAAGATATTAATAAGGGATGTTTTATACTTACAGATTAAACAAATCAAACTATAAATTCGAAACACTTCATATCCCTGAACACGGCAAAAGCGAAAGTATTGGAAACTGCAAGTTAGACCACACATAGATATTATTTTCATTGGCGTAACGCGTGGTGAGTACTCATGTAAACAGTAAATCATGAACTATGTCGTGATTAAAGTATGTCCATAACGCGTGTATGGTAGCACACCACCGTTCCTTGGCCTTTGAACCCTTCTAGAAGTTAGCAGGAGGTACCTTTGGCATGAGAGCTCCAGAGTACGCCTTTTTCGCTCATTTTGTTTACCATGACGATGAATTTTGAGCTAGGGTATTTAGCTTTTAAATAGGGTGGTGGTTCATGCTTCATTCAAAATGCATAGTTCAAGGACAGAATGTATGGAAGTGCCTACATTCAACTCAATTTCCTTTTTCAATTCAGTTTCTACCGCAAACATAAAAAATCAGCAAATCACTTCATCACCATACTCTAAAGTGTACCCCTCGCAAGGGCGTTAAATTCATAAATCATACCTTCAGCCGAAAATTCCCCTCAAAGGGAAACCGTAGTCCGTCCCCCGCCCTTTCCCTTAATTTGAGTAAGTGAACCCTGTCCTCCTTATTCAGGAATGGAGTCTTACTATCATGTGAAAATATGTTTGTAACTTATTTGTCAAATGCATGCAGTCGAGTAACTCCTTGGTTTGCCTTCAAATTTCAACGTTTTTATAGAGAAACATAATTCAAGATACTTGTAAACAAAATCAGAGAAGATCTGTAATATTTAGTACCGTTTTGAAATACATTCCATGTGATTGCTTTCTCCTTTGAATTAGTGGTTCGCCACCATATAACCGTTTAAGGCTAAATGCAGTTTGAATCATTTCACTCTTCGATTCTGCATCCTGATGAAAAGTTTCCATGACTATGCCATTAACATTTTCTTGACCAAATTTTGAAAATTGTATAAAAAATGTCTTTTTTCCAAGTATGAAGGTTTGGGATAATATTGTGCATTGAACATTCATCCAAAAGAAGCCCAGTAGATATATTCTACAAAATTACACTACTTTTAACATGTTTTACAAATTCCATTACTTTTTCCACATTTTACAAAATTCCATGACTGAACAATGTATGGAAAGTGAAAATCACATTCCATGACCTTTGAATGACTTTGACAGGCCGCTTGAAGCCGGTTTGACAAAACTTTAATTCCTAGCCAGCAACTAATACTTTCACATTTTCATTCTGACGTCATATTGTCTCCCAATGCCTAAAATTATCGATAGCGCCTGGGCATATTTTTTACTGCCCTACATATAAAGAACAAATCATTTCAAAAGACTGATATGACGGATATTTATACCAAAGAGATTGTCTGGTAATGTCAGAGTATCTACAATAGAAACAAGGATTTTCATAAATGAAAAGTTAAGATAAATATACAATTGTAAAACATAACCAATATTCATAAGAAACACATTATCAAAAACTTATATAACAGAATATAGGATGCTAGCGTGATTTCTCTCCAAACATCTTTAAAACCCTCTTGCAGTTCCGAATATGTTTTATTTTAATCAAGTAAGTCCACATTCCTGCATCAAATTTCCACGAACTAATATTATTTTTTTATTGACAATCCTGAATATTTAGTGAGTCAACGCAACTAATACATAGCCAGCTATATAAAATATGCATGGATTTTTCCCCGAATTAAAAGAGCTTTATAACCTTTACATTTCTGGCTAATCACGATTCTTAAATAATCTCAATTTTTTCTCGTTCTCTTTTTAAGGTAGCATACCCCCATTAATTCCTCCATTGACTTACACACTAATTTGGAAAAGTAAAGTGCCCTCTAAAACCTTGTAGAAGTTTTCGCCAGGTACAAGCTACCCCTCAGAAGAAAGCTGACAAGTTGGCCATTCATGGAAAATTCAATTTACCATACCATGACCGTGAAGATTTTTTGCTAGCGGAGCTCAAAGCTTCCGTACCTTTTCCAAGAGCCTTTTTACTCAGTCAAAGCCTAATATACAGCCGCCAGCTTCTAAGCCCATAATTTCCCCCAAAATGCTTCAATTGGCCCCATTTTGCCACCTGTAATACTTTATCTAGTCTGCTTTCATATCAAATTGACAAAAGACCCCATCCTGTTTGTTAACATACCACAAAAGCTATCCCAATGTCTCTTATTGGTGTTATTTGTGAAGGAGAACAAATGGCGCATTAATATTGCGTTATTAATGGGGGCGTGCTACCTTAAGTGAGGGGTAAATATTTTTTATGTGCCCCAAATCAAATTTTATGATTACTTTAGTAACCTAGACTTCAAATAAAGACTTAACTTACACTTCCTTTTGCATTTCTTGTCTATTTTTGACATGTCCACATGATGTCACTCACACTATTTTTTTTGGCTTTTCGTAAGTTTAAACCTTATTTGAAGAAAGGGTAGCCAACTATTTTGCAGGGTCCACATGGCTACTGGAAGCCTTTCCACCAATGCTGATTGCATTTGCTACATTCTCTGAGCTGTTGCAAGTGTCATTCTACATTATGTGTCCCTTTTTATGCCTGTTAAAGTCCATTTAAAACCACTTCACGAGTAACAAAGACACCCTCACCCCTTAAGGTTGAAATTTTCTCTTCTGCGAACTCCTCATGCCGTTTCATCCGGTTATTCCTGAGGAGAAGGAGGAAGAAATCTATTTACTTACTTTTACTATGCATGAGTAATGTACAACTTTGTCTTTTTTAAAACAAACAAGCTGAAGACTGTCACATAGGAATCCTAAATGAAATGTGAGGACACTGTTTACAGGGCTCTGGGATCTCTGTCAGGAGGAATATCACGAATAGTTTTTAAGTACTGCATGGAGCACTTCGGTCACACGAGGGTCTAGCTGGCACGTACAAAATAAAGTAACAGGTGTTTACAATCAGAACCGAACTGAATTGTTTCATTTGGCAACTACTTTTAGAGCTTGAAAAGGAAAGTGCTTTGCAAGCAGCCATGCAGAGTGAACAATTTCACCAAATCTTTCTTCAACATTCTCTACAACTAATTCTTGATACAGTGAAAGGGTAATAGACTCCTACTCACTATATAACATCAGAAGCCATTACTTACTACTATTACAGTATGAGAAGTATAAAACGAAATAACAGACCTCACCCACAGGGTTTCATGGGCTGATCGCTAGTCTAAACTTAGGACTGTATCCGTCTGCGCAGGCTGTTGATGACTACACAGATCCCCCAGTAGATGAGCCACGTCTTTCAACCAGCCACAGTACGTTGCAAAGGTCAGATGAAATTGGAGCCCCTAGCTGTATAAGGGAAACAATATAACAAGTGAAACAAATATATAGAAAAATTAATTAAAATTAAAGACAATAAATATATGGATTACCTGATGACCATCAAATATAAGCTGATCATTATCATTAGTAGGCAACAGCAAAGGTAGGTTTTACCCATGCTGCCAACAGCAAGACCCTAACTTGCTAATACCAGCCAATTAACCATGTATAGGCCTAGGCTTATATGCTGCGAGCAATGCTACAGTGACCGCACTTGCAAAGTCAGTGGTTCTTCAAGTTAAATAGCCAAAGAAGAATGGCATTGGTCTATGACTAAATCTGTCTCCAAATGTAGCAACAATTGGCTAATTGAAACATTTTTATTACTCGACGCTAGGTCAGTTGTGGGGAGGGGGGGGGGGGAATGCAGGCACACAGGCTTACCTATAACCTTTGCCTATGTATGATCCACAAGCCTGAAGGTCAAAGCATTTTTTTCTAAATCAATCTCGCAAACCTACTACATTACTGATGCTGGGTACCAAGCCTAATAACGAATGCTAAGCCTTGCTGAGTTACACACAAAAGGCATAACATTAGGTCTAGGGTCTAGGCCTACAACTCTTTCTTCCAAACTATTTTATTCCCTTGAATTAAATGCAAAATCTATCCTGCACTCCCCTGGAAGCTTGAACGTACTTTCAATATACTCAGACGGACTACACAAGCAAGCAAAATCTCTCATACTGAAGCAATCAATGAATTTCGCAGATTTGCAACACGCTTTGATGGCACATTACAGTGTGTAGCCTATTTGGAGACGCGCTTAGTGAAGCCAAGAACTGATATAAACATTACGGTAGCTTCTATGTGACAAAGGAATGTTTATGCACAGTCAAGGGAATGGTTTCTGCTATTTTCGGAGGTACTTTTTTACCTTCAATGAGTGAAATTTTACCCAATTTAGGCTATTTTTAACATTTTGAGCTAAAATCGACAAAATTGGCCTCAAAAACCACTCAAGCGTGAAATTGCGTGACGTCTGCCCCTACTTGGTGTACACACAGCATATGAAGTATATTAAGCCATATTTGGTGCTTCTCCATACCGATTTCAAAATTTTCAGTTTTTTACTTAAGGTAGCATACCCCCATTAATTCCTCCATTGACTTACACACTAATTTGGAAAAGAGTGCCCTCTAAAACCTTGTAGAAGTTTTCGCCAGGTACAAGCTACCCCTCAGAAGAAAGCTGACAAGTTGGCCATTCATGGAAAATTCAATTTACCATACCATGACCGTGAAGATTTTTTGCTAGCGGAGCTCAAAGCTTCCGTACCTTTTCCAAGAGCCTTTTCACTCAGTCAAAGCCTAATATACAGCCGCCAGCTTCTAAGCCCATAATTTCCCCCAAAATGCTTCAATTGGCCCCATTTTGCCACCTGTAATACTTTATCTAGTCTGCTTTTATGTCAAATTGACAAAAGACCCCATCCTGTTTGTTAACATACCACAAAAGCTATCCCAATGTCTCTTATTGGTGTTATTTGTGAAGGAGAACAAATGGCGCATTAATATTGCGTTATTAATGGGGGCGTGCTACCTTTAATACTTACGGCAAGTCGTGTTGAAAATAACGATACCATTCTATTTAGAGGGCGTACATCAACATCAAATTCATCATTAAATGCACATTTAGTTTTGTGTTTCGTACATTATATCATGCAGCAACTACATTTATACAAGGTATTAACATGAATTTATTGTTGGCAAGAAAGGGTAACATCGGGTGACTGGTGACGGAATATGTAAAATATACCACGTAAAAATGAAAGCAAAGAAAATAAAACCTGAAAAGGAGGTAGTCATGGCACCCTTATCTCGCTTCCAGGTGATCCATCTTGAACACTTGGCTATTAACACAAAATTCGCAGGTAAGTCATTAGTAATAACTTTTCCTGGGTTACAAAAGGTACTTTACAGTAATGTTAATGTAATACTAACCATTCCCCCAGTCTAGTGATACCTTATTGGTAAGTCATAATAACAGGATTTCTCGGACACACCTTACAATTACTAAATGGGCATCAGGCGAATTACTGTATAGCAATTACTGTATGTCTCCAAATTCTATTTATTTTAATCCGCCCCTTCTTCCCGGTTGACGGCTTTTTTCGTGTGTGTGTATTTTGTTTACGCCCGTCCTAGGTTCATTGCACTTTGTCTACGTCCAGGTCCGTTTGGTTCCCTTGTCCGGTGGAGCGTCGCCTGGCTGACCGAGTCACTGAACACCTCAAGTCCAATCAAACAGGACCTTCAAGGTTATTCGGTAGCCACACATTTCAGCCCCCCCCCCCCCCATCGCCTTGCTCCATTAAAGATTTGGCCGTTACCGCAGCCTTAATGTGCAGAAGTTCTGACCGTGATCGTCAGACCGCCGAAAACCGGCTTATCATGAAGCTCGGGACCCTCTCCCCACACGGTCTTAACATTAGAATGGACCTTTTTTTTTAACTTGTTCCCCTTTTCATTACTTTTTACCAGTTTTACTAAGCCTCCATTCGCATTTTTACACCGTCTTCGTTCTGTACGACCGGTTTGCCCGTGCCTCTCTACAATGTGTTTCTTCTCTATTTCTACTTCATTGTTGTCCAGTTGAATTTCTTTGCCACCTGGTGATGAGTCTATACTCGAAACGTTGTGGAATTTTCCGCAAACTTTTAGCACTTTTTACAACCTTTATCGACCTACGTACTACTTTAGTGCTCCGCAGAATTTCGACCCTATATATATATATATATATATATATATATATATATATATATATATATATATATATATATATATATATATATATATATATATATATATATATATATATAACGCTAGATCGACCTGTTAGGCGAAATCGGTATACCGCCAATACAACCGGCGAAGAAAAAAACAATAAAATACATAAGATTATATTTCCCCTTTTGGTTCTGAGATATATATGCACGTTATTTCAATGGCCCGTAAGTCCTTAGTGTTAACGGATACATGCACGTAAGTTGGTGTGGAACTAAGTAATTGCATTAATATTATGTGGTAAATCGGACTTGCGTATAGAGTTACGCATTCCTATATAAAACAGTGTGTAAAACGTTAAGGCGAAACGATTTTTTCGCCTAAGGGTCGAGTTCTCCCAACAGTCGCGTTTTTTTCATACGGTTTTTCGCCTAAATCCCAAATTAGCAATATATATATATATATATATATATATATATATATATATATATGTATATGTATATATATATGTGTGTATATATATATATAAATGAGTCAATCCACGCTATATTAAATAGTCGCACAGAGACCTTGGGCCATTTTTCCTCTAACATAGGCACTTGCCTTTTACTGAGAGAGGATATTTATTTGTGAATGGAAAACTTAGCCTCAAGCAGGATTCAAACCAGCGACCTCCCGCATACAAGGCGGATGCTCTGACCATTGAGCCATTGAGGCCTACGTGGTAGAACGCGGTCAACTGAGCTTAAAGTGGCCATGACACGTTAATTGGAGTAACGGGAGACTAATTTAGCCTAAAGTACACAAAAAGCTCTTTCTAAAACTGTTTTCATCACCCTTACAGCCTTAAAAAGAAATTAATGTTTCAAAAAATTGCACCAAAAAAATAGACTGTTGAAAATGAGATTTCAAGCCAACACAATAATGACGTCATTTTAGGAACACCAGCCTCCGTATACCGAACCTGGCGTACAGCATAGCCTATACATACGTTAGAGATTGTAATGATTGTAATTCGCGGCATGTCTTAAATTTGAACTTTATTCTGTCTGTTTGGAGAGTGGTGTCGGTCTGTTATATTTTGGGGCTGCAGTAGGCTATTACTAATAATTGCAAATACTCTTGACTCATAACCGAAAAACCAAAAAACTCGGCAGTGTACTGTTCAGATCGGTCTGCGTACAGTGAGTGGACTGGCAGCAGCCAGCGAAATACTGTGCACACTCGATCATAGCCTACGCTAGTTCCACGATTTCCACTGACACTTGCACGAAAGTAACCTAAAGTTCATATTTTGACTGCCTACATAAAACTTTCCAAGCTAAAGTCCCTTTCAATTGCTCCAAATGCTTCTCGTGCTCGAATTGTTGTGGTGTTGTACTTTTACCTCACCTAACACTGTCTCAAATCGATACGACCCTATGCGCCGTAACGAATTACTCACCCCATCTGCACCACTGACGTCTTGTTCAGTATCGCCTTCGCCTTTCTGATTTCAAATCCAAGAAAACTCAATTTACCGACAGTCCACTGACCATTCCTGTCCGATCAGAGAGTTGCCATTAGAGAGCAACTCCCTGGCTCAGATCCGCCATTCCAAAGAAAGTATTAAATTTGATTTCACATGGTACCTACTACGAAACAGTGCTGGTGATACATTGTGTAGTAACAGGTATGTTGTGTACTGTACCCATGGAAGTAGTACTTCCATGCTGTACCTATGCTGTTGCGTTGTGAATGTTTGTACATGCAGCTACTTATCATGACACTAGGACGAAAAACCTGCGTGAAATGCATTTAATTGACTAAAACAAGTGGTAAGCATGAGAAAAGGGATAACAATTCCAAAATTTACAACTTTTCACGCAGGTTTTACATAGTATCGACCTTGGTAACCGGTACAATGGAATGCAAACACTGTATCAAATGTCCGAAGGATACCACGCCAAACAACGATCAGTTCCTAAAGTGACGTCACATGACGTAACAAGATTTTGAAAATTTTCGGAAAGACTAACTTTTCAGGGCTGGAAGAGGGTGTATTTTTTCTCAATTTTCGAGCGGAAAAACAAGTTGTAAACAAACTGAATGGTTGATTTTCGTTGTAGGAAACGTATTCCTAAAGATACCAAAGGGTTTAAACCGTTAATTTACACGTGGCATAGCCACTTTAAATACCGTTGGGTATTTAAGGCAAGTGCCTATGTTAGAGGAAAAATGGCCTAAGGCCTCGGTGCGACTATTTAATATAGCGTGGATTGACTCATTCATATAAAGTCGCTACGTCACTCTACCTACTACACACACAAACACACACACACACACACACACATATATATGTATATATATACATATATATATATATATATATATATATATATATATATATATATATATATATATATTCACAAATTTATTCGGGATACCATGTATTACTAATGCTTATCAGGTCCTCCTTGATATTTGCGTGATAATAGTGTTAACCAATAGTCGCCTGGCATATTATCAACAGACTACTGTCGTTAATTGCCCATAACTGACAGGACAATAGTTATTCCGTCCCCCAACCGAAATATTATGGAACCATTACCACCACTATTGACGCAGCCCTTAGACCAATTAGACACAAGGTCGTTGATCAAAGGAAATTTAAAGAAAAAATTATAAGCCAATAAATTTACAAATCTGTTAAATTTTTTTTGCAGAATTAACACAAAACAACCGCATTCTAAAACAGCAAATAAACCACCCTCTCTGTTCTAAAATACCAAGCTTTGGCCAAAATTTCATTTCGAATTATTCCTCCTTAATCACCTTTTTTCCCCAAATAGATTACCTCTTGCATCAGTTACCTGATGTTAACTTAAACGAGCCATTTGTAATTTTCAAATAGCATATGTTTCAAACTAAGGATAATCATTTTGAATTGCCAAATTCATTAACAGGAATTAACAACTGCTAGCTTTGCTCTAAAGCCTCCTTATCCGTGACTGTGCACTCTTAAAATCACTAGGCCTATGTAAAATCAACCCATGTAGTGGTAACGCATGTGTGGCATGTAGCTCTGTTTACAAACTCCCTTTGAAAGAATTTTGCAGAGCTCTTTCGACTCAATCCTACCTCATTCTTTTCAATGAGGCACTTACTTATCACTTCAAAAGAACTGAACCTACAAGAGCTCTTTGTAATGATAGGTACTTGTCTCTGCTGAAATAATTTGCTACTCTTAAGCCCTTTGGATGAAAAAAAGTCTCTTTTACCGTATATAACACAGGCTTATCGTACTTACGTTATCACACAGAAAATATTTATCTTTGTCGCAATGACAGTGCACAGATTCAAGAAAACATGAGCTTTTGTCCGGTGGTTACACTGTTCAAGATGCAAAACTTAATATATGTATTCACGCAACCTGCAACTTGAAGAAAATTCTTTCTTAAAAATCAGCGTTAATTCCCGTTCGTCTTCCACAAACGAGACTGCCACTGCTAAAGTTACAATCAGACATGGTGCTTTGCATACTGAAAAGGAATGACACACTGGCAGAATCGCCATTAGGCTTTCGAGTTGCAGGCACTAAAGGGGCACATTGATATAAACCACTGGGCAGAGCCGAAGGTGTGTGACCGAACAACTTCCCTGAGAATTCCCAATCGTACAGCCCCCATCCCCACCCCTCCCTGCACAACCCCTGTTGAAAATTCCCAACGGTCCGTTCCCACACAGTCTATTACCACCCACCAATATTACTCCTTAGACAACTTACCCAAACCTCTACCGAATGGGGGAAAGTTTGTTACACACTAGTTTATAGGCTTCTCGTCTGACGTAGACAAGGTTTGGCAAGAATGACCGCAAGCAAAGATCACGCGTTTTTCTCAAAAACGGTTTAGTGAAACACCGATTAGAACGTGATTTTTCGGTAGCGTTGACAATACATCTAGCGAATATACCTGTTATTCCATTACATAAGACCGATTAACTTTAAAACATTCGCAAACTGTACAAAAAGAAAGCATAGGATTTTTGGTTAAGTAGGCAAAATGGCGACCCCATAACCAATATTCTCCTGATCGGGGGAGAACAAGCTTCTTCCAAACTGGGATATATCCTGAACTGTTAACTGCAGCTGTTAAAGTAGTGCTTTATTGAACGCAAAACAGACCACAATCAATCAATGTACACAACTGATTTTGTTACCTCGTTATACCTTTAAGCGCACAATATACCCAGACCAGTACAGCTACAGCTCGTTTTCTTTACTTACCTTCCAACAATGCCTTGGCTCATTGCTGAAACCGTATATATTTATCTGAGTGGCTTAATTAGCCCTTTCCGTTTGGGGGAAAAACAAGGAGCAGACTTGTAGCAAGGACTTTGAAGAAAATGTATTAATTTATTACAAATTGAAACTTGTATTGGCTTTGGAAAGTGTTAGTTTCTTTCTTACATAAGCATAATAGGTGTAGCTAACAGGTGAAGGGAAGGGAATACCCCACAAAACTATCATGTTCTATGACTGAGTGAAAAGCTGTACTTTGGAAACGCAAACGTTTTTACGGAGGCGAAAAAAAAATTATTCTGGAAGCGAAAGCATTCTCCACTTTTGCCTGTACGTGGTCACTATAACAAACATTTTCAGTCTTTCCCGCATATCCCCCAATTTTCGTGGGAAGGGAATACACTATTCTTCTTTACTGCTGCACTTTGAGAGCAAATTTGAAGACACCAGATCGCCTCTGCCAAATACATTTACTGATTTTGATATTTTTCCTTCATTAGACTGGTTCTCATATGCAAAAAGCAAAATATGTCTCATATGCATTCTAAAGTATCATAGAGGTTTCAAAAACCTAGATAACATGTCGCTTCAAGTAAAAAGTTTTACCTTTCGTACTCCCAAGGCAGACCAAAGGTGACCTCTGACCAGTCTTGTTTTGTAAGATTGATATTATCATTATGCAGTGTAACACGTTTTGCCAATAACCCATGCGTCGTTGACAGACGAAAATTGACTGATCCCAATGCTCACCTCTTCAAGTGCGCTATATTCTCCTTTACCCTTGCGTTTTTATGGAAAGCAACTGGATGCGCGAGGTTTTCGTACAAGGACGTAGCCAGGACGTCAAGCACAGGTGGCATCTGCACTGAAAAAGGAACTCCCCAAATAATTATTCTTTGTAGCCAGTGGTGCAATTGAATTTGATACTTTTGGGATAACCGCAGGGGATGTTGCCTGAAGCCTGCCCTAGAAAGTTGCAGAAAATTGGTGTAAATTTACCATACATGCTCGTAGCGCCCAAAAAGTTCATTTTGTGTGCCAATTATCCCCCCCCCCCCCGCTCCCAGAAGCTTAGTCTTCATGCGTGAGCGAGTTTAGGTTTTAGCAATGTCTCAGCAGCTCCGAGTCTTCACGCTTTTAAGCTTTTCGAACAGAAAGGGGTCTCATCTACAGATTGGGCCTATATAAGTGACATCTTGGTGGGTCCAGAGGCTGCAATTCCCGGCTCCTGGACTGTGTCGGGTACGGTACTTAAAACTGGAGACACTAGAATTATGCTTTCAACTGAGCTCCACATGACACTGTTTGCACCCTACGCTTTAAAGAAATCTTGATTTTGATAACTCTGGAAGAGAATTTGTGGAAAAAGCTGGCAAAAGAAGGGATTGGCAATAAGAGGACTTTAGTTGAACAAGAGTCCTGTTTCGAACAGCGAGGTTATTTGAGTTTCAACATTCATGATCATGTCTATAGCCAAAAACTCAGTCAAATAGTTCGATTTCTCAGTAAATTTTGTTTGTGCTATTTTTCCGTGGGCCTTTCACATACACATCGCGGAATGCCACTTGAAGTCCTGGGGCTTAAAAATGTCTTAAAGAAATATTCAGTGAACTTAAAAGCCTGGTGACATGAAAATGACATATTTAGATATGTAATGTAAAAAGTATTAAAAATCCAGAAGATAGCCACAGTTTCCATCAAACTCCATCCAATATTGACCACTTTACAGGGCAATATCTATTTCACACTTAAACATGGGCCGAGCATGCAAATTTGTGACGTCGAACTATAGACATACCACATATGGCTAATGTTAGCATTGCTTCTTCAACCTTCATCTCAAGGACACTTGTAGCATTGTTATCCCGGCGGATTTATTATGGAAATTGAGACTGTTTCCTTAAAAAATGTTGATATCACTTACCAAACTGTAAACATTCTGATCAGTAATTAATAGTTAATTTATGTAGGGTTAACAAGAGGAATCGTAACACTGTGCAACACTCCACATCGCTATTTTGCATAGGAAATGAGTTACTTCAGAAAGTATCAAGCTTTGAAGAGGTATATCTTGAGAACCGTAAAAGATATTGAAATACCTCCAACGGATCTTTCATTGGGGAAAGTGTTTCCGTCACTGTTGAGTGTAAACAGCTCTTTTGGTGGCATGTCACGGTATCTTTAATAAATATCTTTATGTTATGTAACTAGTTTTTATTTTAAATATAGTAATCACAATTCTAATGTTACTCAATTAGATTGAATCATGAAGCCTTGTAGATGTCCGACCACTTAAGTGGTTGAATACATCTGGTTTTGACTAGGATAGTTCAGCTTGTTATTGTACTATGTTCATGAGGCAAAAAATTGTGGCAAGTATTGCATGGAGGAGAGTGTACCACAAACGATTTCAAATCACAAAGTAAAATGATCTAATAGACGTCTAAGCTAAAGCTTACTATCACAATTTTTTCTCAAACTACGTAAATTTTAGCGCCTGACGCGCTTTCACCAAGTTTATTTCCATCCGTTTCCATGTCTTTCTTTACTGCCATTTGAAATTTTTTCTCTGTATTCATAGTCAATTGTAGGGGCAGGACCGTATCCGCAAAAAAAAAAAAAAAAAAATGCGGCTACATGATTTGAGATTTCGATTTCTTGCAATCTAGAATTTTTGGAGTGCGTAATTAATGTGAATTTTGTCCCACCCTTGTTTGGGGTAAGATCAGGTTACTCCCTTGCGGCTTTCCTCTTTGGAACCGCTCTAATCAATTTGTCATTGAATAGCCACTGTAAGAAATATAATTCAATGTGATCGAACCATTTGCTGCTAAAAATACACGGAAAATGAGTCTGAGATCACGACCAGATCAAGAACGAGATCAAGGTGTATGACACCCACTTCCCCATTGGTAGGAGCGATTCACCTCCCCTGCGTCAGTGTCTCCCGCCACCACTATATATTGACAACGCCATTACCTGCAACGTAGCCAACACCTCTCATAGCGCTGTTACTTATAGTTGGGCCTACCTGCAATGGTCCTTCTAGAAAGAGTGTTACAGGATGAAAACGGGTGTGTGAATTAATTATCCTACCCCAATGCACACTGCTATGGAGGACGCTAGTAATTTAATCAGGCGAATTGAAATATATATTTATAAAGAAATTCACCCTTGTCGGATTGTTATAACCTGTGCTCGGCCATTTACATAGCATTTCATATAGTATGAAATGAAGTAAAATATATTTAAGGGCGTAACTGAACCTACTTTTTGAGAGGATTCTCCCCATGCGCCCCCAACTGGGCTCTGCCCTGCACCCAATACCTGCACCCTTGCGTATCTAGCACGTGGTGCATCTGAGATTCCCCATTGTGGATCAAAAATTCCTGGATCTGCCCCTTTTTGCGCTTTTTTCTAATCCTGCTAAAGAATAGTGTTGACCTTTATCTTGTTATTTCGAGATGGTCGTTCTACAGTAAACTGTGATAACTGTCCAGGAATTATCCGGGTGGGAATTGTCCCGGTTGGCAATTATCCAGGTGGACGGGCGATCACGTGGCGTCGGTGAAACACCTCCTTCGGTAAATCTTGGCAGGAAACAACAATTGAGGCCATTTCGCCATGAATACTGACCATGTAATAAGCAAACAAAGGTGATCATGACTGACCTCTTGTATGAAAGATTCTTCGGTATCATATACTGAGTGGAATTATCACTGCAAGGTACAGACTTTGAAGACTACGTTAACCAGGGTCCCAAGGTAGGAATTGTCTGGAGTGGGAATTTTCCGGTTTGGCAATTATTCAGGTAGGAATTGTCCGGGGCAATTTTCCTGGTGGAAATTGTCCGGGAACCCTTTTAACGAATTCCTTGTACCTGCAAAATTGGTATGGTCCCATGTGGGGATTGCCTGGGTGGGGAATTGATCAGGTAAGCGTTGTGCGGGAGTGCATTCCCCGGGGGAGCGAGGCGCTCTGCGGACGTAGGGTTCAGGCGCCGCCACAGGGCCCTGGTGGGCTCTGGGATCCACGCCTGGTTGGGTAATCTTGGGTACTACTAATCTGTAGCCATTAAAAAACCGCACTTTGCCTGGTTCAAATTACATTGGATGCGCAGTGAAAAGGCCACAAATGTCACAATTTTGACAGTTTGGTAGCTACCTCAAAAGCAATGGAACCGTACAGTAATAGATGGAGAAGACAAATCATATCAAGTTTTACGTTAAGCTTTAATATACTACCTATGACGCCGATTGAAAGTTATGCTGGGACAACAGTTCACGAGGAATGCCGCTGAAGAAAGCCCTCGCATACAGGTACCGAGGAAGGAAATATGCCGTCGTATCCAGGACCTCGCCGGAAACATTTTGAAAACAAAAGCTCGTGTAGAAGAGTATGTCGAATATTCTGAGAACTTGAAATCATATTTAGAAAAACAAATACTTCACTTTCAGCAGCATTAAATAAAGAAAGGATGGCAAGTGACTGTTGATACCACGCCTTATACATGCGCGAAACTCACTGCATAACTTTATGATATGACATTCGCGATTTTCTAGTCATTTTCGTGCGAGTACGTCTATTGCATAATAGAGGTATCACCACTTAGTGGCTCCTGGTCTAGTGCTTGGCTTACCCCGTAAGGATCTTGGAGAGCAAAGCTCTCCCTGCAACTTATTAGGTACCCAGCTTAAAAGTAAGAGACATTATGAGTCCAACTTTTTCAAGTATCCTCTTATATTATCGAAATAGCCTTATAGCGCATCAAAAAAAAAAAAAAAAACGCCAGTTTAGCATATTTCGAAGTTGAAGAAATAAACAAACCTTAAAAAAAATTTTTAAACTGTTGTTGTGAACACTTTTTATATCCCATCTTATGCAGAGGCATACGTGGGGGACACGACACATTTGAGAAGACATGTGTCCCCACCCTCCCTCCTTGGCTGCGCCACTTTACACCAACAGTACAATGTATGACAGAAAGCTTTACATCACTGAAATCTACCTGATCGAATATTCCCTTTGTTATTTTAAATTTTATTAATCTGAGATATTTATCTCAACTTCTTCTAATTCTCTGATATGTACTTTTTGTTTTAATAAAAACTCTCGCTCGCCTCCTTACATAAGCATGCTCTGCGCTTAAAAAGACCTGTCATACGAATGGGCGTCCGCAGAAAAAAATTCAAGGGGGGGGGGCAAAATTTTTTAGGCCACCCAACTTTTTTTCATGGGAAATATTTTACTCCCAGAAAGAGTTTAGATGCTACTTTTCACACAGCGTTGACAAAGGCGTAGCCAGGAATTTGTCAAGGGGGGGGGGGGGGAAGCCCATAGACAGACTCTCAGCGCTCCGGGCCACCATGAGTTGGCGCGGAGCGCAAGAAACTTTTGGCCCAAACTGCTTTTTCAGATCGCTGGAAATGGCACTTCCAAGGCCTATTTACCGCATATAAAAAGAGGAAACATAAGCAATATCGTAAGTATAAACCTTAAAAAAAATACCAAAAATATGCTCGGGGGGCTCAGGGGCCTGAGTGTTGATAATTTTATTCAATTCCTGTTTTGAGAGTAGAAATTCACACTGATTGAACTGTTAAGAAATGTTGATGTTATATTTTCTTCTTTTTTTCTTAATTTTTTCTTCGTTTTTTCAAGTTTTTGATTTTCCAGGGGGGCAAGTGCCCCCCTTGCCCCCCCTTCCGGACGCCCATGGTCATACACATTTCCTTCCGAACAGACCACATCTTATTCTTTAATTTGGATTTCAAATGTTCTTTCAACTCTAAATTAGTGCGAGGTATTTCTTCCATGATCAGCATCAGTTGTCCTTTCACAGTTCATTTGCTATCCAGCACTGTGTGGTTGTATTATGTCATGCAAACGATAGGAGATCCTGGGCATACACACTGACTTCAGTCACCTGGGTTAAGTCGATCTTACACTTTCGTAGAACCCAAATTGAAACACTTCGAAGAGGCAAAATACAGTATTCTAAACTTCACAAAAGAAATGTGCTAGAGACACAACGCTGTATTTGACGCCATATGGTGGGTGTACGGAGTCTATTAATGACTGTACAGAGTGGTTGAATAATCGCAATATGCTAGGTGTTTCCCCATTCTTCTCTAAAGTTTCTCACCTGTTGATAAAAGATAATCTCGTATTAATGACTTTAATTAAAACATCGTTATGTGAACAGTGCCTAATGATATGACAGACATAGGCGTAGGGGCGGTGGGCTGGGGGGGGGGGGGTCTGCAGCCTCCCCCAACCAAGTTTTTTGTGAAAATTTGGGCAATATGCTGAGAATTTTTCAGGCACCTACTGAAAGGAAAATAATGCAATGATGAAGCCAGACGTAATCAATAGTTTAAAAAAAAACTTCCTTGGCAATTAAAATAAAGTTCTGATTTGAATTGCACTAGCACCTATATATATATATATATATTATATATATATATACATATATATATATATATATATATATATATATATGTATATATATA